>VFFE01000322.1:58097-68412 GCA_008921705.1 Burhinus oedicnemus | reverse complement strand
GGGGAAGGGGGGAAGGCATGACTTCTCTCTGCTCCTGTCTCAGAAGTCAGCATCAGGGCTGTTGGATTCATCTCTGGAATGAGCTCTGTGTTGATAGCAGTGAGAAGCTAAAAGAGACCAGGAGATATGAAAACTCTCCAAGGAACCATTTCAGAGCCAGGTCCTCTAGGAAAGCTTTCGCCTCTTTCAGAGAAGCCCTGAAAGGTCAGGAGATAAAAGCTTTGCATCAGATATCCTTTGCTTAGCCTGAATGTCTGAAGCCTCTTCTGTTTGCTGGAAAAAGGCCAGGCCAGAGCTCTGAGCACTGAGAGGAGAAACCCGCTCCCACTCAGGTAGGAAGTCAAAGTCAGCAAGAGCAGAGAACAGGGCCACAAATGTTTTGCCTTCTTGGCAACTCAGTTCTAACACAGCTCACGTTGTGCCTCCAAACCACACAGGTGACAGATGTGTTCTGCTTATTGCTTACTAGAAGAGCGCCAAAGAGAAAGGATTCACTGATCATACCCTCTCCCTTCTCCACTACCAAAGAAAATGCTATTTACCTAAATGAGGAGGAGGTATTCAACTACACAAGACAGCTACAAGATGGGTGCTCAAGGAACTGATACACTCAATTGAGCAATGTAGAGTGTGTATGTATAAAACAGAAGCCTATTTCCTGAATAAGCCATACCTGCCAAGGAAAATATCTTGTTCTAACACATGGTGTCTTTGACATTTACCTTCAGTCGTGAGGAGACTTACAATTCACAAGTGCCATAACCACGTATGATTCACCGCTGTGTCCACAGGACTGAAAAATAAATCAGATTGAAACCATCATCTGTTTTATAGATGCTTATTAACACGTTATTTAATGTGCCAAGTTTGTTTTGCTTTGCGTAGTTGAAGGATTTTTTTTTTTTTAGGATTTTTGTTTATTTTATATAAAGCTCGAAAGTACTTTGCCATAAAATGAATTACACCTTAGAAGTGCTTTCCTACTCAGAATTCATGTTGTTTGCTTTGCTTTTTAAAAACAATGTCCCTCTCCTAATATATTGAAACTATGGACAGAAGCCCCACTGCATTCAGAAGCAAAAGCAGATGCAACAGACACAGGGAGGAGAACAGATTTTAGTGCTAAGAAACAGCACTGGTTTCACAGGTCTGGGAATCATGGCATGGGGGAAAGATGACGTATCCTACCACACCAGGAGAGCAATGCAAGCTGTAGGGAAAGAAGGAAGACCCCATGTGCCAGTCTAACATGGGCGACGAGGTGCAGTCCACTTCTGCAAGGTGCTGAGGGCCTCTCAGACAGCGATAAGAACATGTTATGGTGCCAAGTCTCTGGTCACTGAAGCCTAAACGCCCCTGTAATATAATTCTCTTAAAAAGGAATTGCAAATGATTTTCCCCAGAAAAGAAGAAAGAATGCCCCTATTCTCCCTGCTACTGGGCTTTCTTGCAGTTTTCAGCATGTGCCCACTGGCTGACGCCCACTTAGCCAAGTTGAACTCACCGTGGTGTTTACAGACAGTAGCAAAGGCTGGATGTGGCCATGATTCCAGGGGACAGGACAGAACAGGCCCTGGGCAGCAGTCCCTCTGCCGTGCAACACAGACTGCATCACCGTGCACACGCTGCTACGTAAAGGTGATTCCTCTCAGTGCCTCTATTAATCATCCCTCAGGCTGCAAACATGCTTCCCGTGAGGCTTTGACTCACAGGCTGTAAAGTGAGCAGCTCTACTACACTTTTTAGATGAGCTCGTAAAGACTGTAATTCCTTTTCATGTCCTGAAAAACTGGAGTACAGTGAAAGCTTGCTCTGAGCACTGCAGAAAGTCCACTCAGTAAAGTTTCACAGGCACATGGGTGCAGACAGCCCCAGTTTCCGCTTCCTCTGCCCTTCTCAACCCCAGAGTGCTGTAAAGGCTCCGATTCCTTCTGCTCTGCTTCTAGATGGCTGGGTACCAAAACCCAGGGGCACTAGGTGTCACCCGCAGATTTGGCGTTGCATGGCTGCTCCGTCGCAGAGGAGGAATAAGAGATCCCAGGAGCAGAAGCAGAAGCTAACAGGGGCAAAAGTAAAGCCCTTAGGATCTCAGTGCAGGCAGCAGCAGCTGCAGTATTCTGGGATGCCCCAGCACTAAAAATAGTTGTGACTGTAGAAGAGCTGTTTTGGTGACACGTGCCACCATATAACTTGACACATGCTGAGCTGGCCTTACCCACTACTGCTTACAACAGTCGTGTTTATAGCTGCAACCTGGGAGGTATTTTGGGATTAATCCCAAGTTTGTCACCAAACGCAGACACGGACACGCGCTCTCATACACTGCACATCTCAACATTGACTTTTGAATAGTTCTCAGACAAACGAGTTTTGTAGATAGTCCATATATAGTACAGGCATGTGAAAGTCTGTGTATTTAAGCTGTACCTTTGCAAGGGATGCTTATAAACATAAAGCTGAGTGCATGAAAATGGAGATGAAGTAGTTGTCAGCCAGAAGTAACAGCCTTCAAATATATCATTCCTGGTTTAACTTCCATTACAAATGACAGGATAAAATGGCTCTCACACGACTGTGGTGCTATGAGAAGGAACTACTTGCAGTGCAGGTATCTCCTAATAGACAGCAATATTCTAAAGAGGAACTCAGATTATCAAACTCATGGTGCTCTATTCCAGTTAATCAAAACATTACTAGTAATTAGGGAACCCCACTGGCATCCCTCCTCCCTCCCTCCTGATCCTCCCCATCCTTGAAATTCAAATTTGAATTGCCCTGAAGGGTGGAGGGTGTTTCAGCTCTGGAGTAATTTCAAAGCAGTAGGCAGATAAAGCCAAGCAATGGAGTTTGGATTGAAACTCCATTCAAACTTTAAAGTTCAGGAGAGTAGGCCCGAGATCTGAAATTTGGAGTATTCACTTCCATTCACAGATAACTAAGGACATATCCAGCCTTTCAATCATATCAAGAATGAATTTGTCCCATTAGACTTGGTAAATCTGCACAATTTAAATCTGGGGCCAAAGAAAGGTAACAGTTACCAAACACTTTCACCTTATTGGCATATTGATTGTAAAGTATCTTTTTTTATCCTATAACTGGGAACAGAGCTAAGGAAACTCTCAGCATACAAAAAAAAAATGGATCGAAGCATATATAGATATGTCAGAAAAACAGTCTACAAAGTGAGGGTTCAATAAAAGACACTAACAGCAGGAGGGATTAGATACAAGTATATTGGAAATGAAACCCTGGAACACTAGTATCTAATTCCATAGTTGTCAAACCTACATTTCCCCCCCCACACACACTCTCTTACTTGTGGAAAACTTACTAGGCTAAAAGAAGGGCATTGCATTAAAGCCAGATAAGAGAGGCAACCACAATATGCCTCTTTTTTCTTCTTGAAGTAATCCAGAATCAGCAACTAAGCAGCTCTTTCAGTCCTAGTTTTGCAACCCAGACTATCTTTTACCATTTTGTTCTGGAAAATATAAATAAGGAAAGCCATTTTAAAACCTTAGACCACATTTTCTGCATTTGTATGCATCGTGTTGTTCAGCTCTGGTAGAAGGTTTAGCATGAGCAATATCTCACCTCATTAAATCCAGCTACCCTGTGAGCTCAAAATGCACTCTGTGCCACTGTTGGCAATGCTACTGCAATTCTACCACTGTGCTGTTGAATTCAGAAGAGACTCCAGCCTGTGTTTCTGCCCGTTAGGAAGACTGCCAGCTGCTTATTTGCCTCCATCCTTCCTGTTGCCATAACTGTTGACATTTGAAAGAGAGAAAGATAAAGACAAGGAAAGGAGAGGGCACTCGGTGGATAAAAGAACCTTATCTGCTAATATTCTTAAGTGATCTCCAATTCTGAACAAGATACAAGAGTGGAACAACATGAAATGGAAAAGAGCTGTTAGAACACCACTAATTACTTGGTTCTCCACAGAAGTAAGATAACTGCCTCTAAGGGATGCACATATTACTCCCCCAACACTACACGGTTGCTATAGCTTTATTAAATTGTCCCAGAAAACGAAGCACTACCTGTTGGGAACTCTTTCACTTACTTCACTGCATTATCATTAGATCACTTCTTCCTGAATCTTTCTGGGTGCTGCCATCTGTAAATGGTTGGCTTTGACCGCTATATAGTTTCAGAGCTTGTGGGAGTCACAAAAACCCAGTCAGTGACTTTTCGATGAGCTGAGCACTGACAGCTGCCCAGAAGAGTCACTTAAGAAACACAGTGCCTTCCAGAGGGAGTCTTTTGGGTTGGCTCTCTTCTGACCTGCAAAATATCAGCAAAAACACTAGCAAATTAGTGCAGCTTTCCTTTGGCATCTCAATCAAAAATCATACTATCTGTTAAGATCAGCTTCTGTTCTGGAGGACAGGAGCATAAAAAACACTGTATGATGTTCCATAAAGGCACAGGGAGGGATCTGGAGAACTGTAAGCCGAAAGAGTGTTACTTTTCCTCCTGGTAAATTTGAGTGTTGAGAGAAGAGGCAAAAGTGAAGTTATGGAGGACTGAAGCAACTAAGAGTCTCTACACAGAGCTCACCTCCAGGAGGAGGGACTGGAGCTCCCTCTTTGGAACAACCTTTGCATTCAATGACACATTGCTAGCCACATCAGCACCTCGAAGCGTATCTCCATGTGTGGAAGTTCAGCTGACTTGAAGCTTGATAATAAAGGTAAGAACCTATCATAATCAACATAATATGTACTGAAACTAGCAGAAAAACTAGGACTTACTATTTAAGATGCTATCTGTAAGAGTTTAGCAGTCTCCACTCCAAACGTGAGCATATGTCACTGCCCAAAACAAAGGCATTTCTGGGGCTGCCCAGGGACTCTAGAAAAGGGGCTAAGGTGTACATTGCTTTTGGTAAAGGGCTGCACGTACACAGTTGCAGGAGAGAGAGGAGTCAGGAGAAACACCACAGGAACCAGCAGCAGGAGAAGAAAGCAAAAAAACCTGACAGAAGAGGCAGAACTTGGCTCAGAGAACAATTCAGCAAGGAAGTTTTGGAGTGAGATCTGGGTATCTCCTTGAAAGAGACAAGGAGAGAGCACAGACACTACCGGGTGTAGAGATGAGAAAAGGACCTTGAATGTTTTTGTAAATTGGAAGGTAACATCAAAGATTCATAATTCTACCATCCATTTCTTTAGTATAAACAACCCAAAGGGATTTGGACTGTGAGCAGCAAAGGATGAGGCCTAGATGTTGAACTTTCAAGTGACTAGATACACAGAAAAAACATGCAGCCTTATTAAGACCTGTATTGCCTCCAGAGAACTGGAAAACAAGTTTGTTTTACCTAATTTTAAAAGGCAGACAGAAATCTGGGCACGTTAGACCTTGCTTGCCTTCTTAATAAGACAGCTGAATAGCTCCTGGAAAGCAGAATCCTAAAGACACCCCCACGGGATTACGGTGCAGAGAAAAAGCATCCTCAATTGTAGTTCTTTGATTGTATCAATAAAAGTGTTAGGAGGAGAGAACTAGTGACCAACTTCGATTTTTGGAAGGCATCTAGCAAAGCTCATCATGGTGCAGTAATGAATAATTATTGTTTGAGCTGCAAGATGTACAATTTGACCATTCTGATCTACAATTGAGGGCAGAAAAATGGGAATAAACAAGCAATTTTCCTCAATGGCATAAGGTCAACAGCAGGATCCCTCAACTTTCAACACGTGGTTGTATTTTGTTTAAAATACAGGCTAGTGAACTGGAAGAGAAGACAAAGCAATACGATAATAGTATCCCAAGTGATACCATTACATAGAAAAGCAAATTTTTTATTGCACTTGAGAGCAGATCTTCATTGCTGCAGGGCCGTTGTGCCTTTCCCTGAGCTCCTATAAGCATCTGAGGCACCTTTTGCAACAGCTGACCAGAGGCAAAGTTATCTGTGTGAAGGTCCCTTGCACTCAGAGACAGGCCAGGACTTCAACAGAAGCTCTGCATATCAAAAGACAGCAAGGATTTGGATAAAGACCAGAGTCCTAGAACATAGTTGGTGTCTATGAACTACTGCTCAGAGAGCTATGGCACTGTCCACGTAGGTATGTTCTTCAAAGTCTCCACTCTGAACAAACACTTGGTCCAGCTATGTCTATTTGAATTTGTATGATGTTTAGACCTAGTTTGGAGTTGTCCCTCCTATGGAAAAGTTCATTATTATCATCCTGAAAGTAGCACAAACAATGCAGCCTCTTCTAAAAGGGGGGAACTGCAGTTTAGACAGTGAAATAAGTGAAAGGCAAGAAGAACACGCCCTGTCTTTGACACAGATAACTCCAGTGACAGGCAGATTTTCCTCCTGATGTGTATAACTAGACACTTCTAATGTGCCACTTACTCTGGTTTGCAAAGCTGAATATGTGCTGGGTAAAATATTAAAGCTCTCCATTCTTCTGCCCTCTTCATGCTCTTTTAAGGTTTTCAATAATCAACACGGATCCTCTTAGCCAATGGCCAGTCACTGATTCTGGCATAGATCATCTTGCTGGAGACCTTCTCCATGCAGCCATGTGTGCAAGCATCTGTGAACAAGTAGTTAGCAGCGTCAGCTCTTGAATAGTCTGTGTTGTTAAAGCCTGGGGATAAACACACAGGCCCCCAAATGATAAGCTTAAACCATACTAACAACTGTTTGAGAAAGAGTTCCTTCATCAATAACAGCTATTAGTACATCCGAGTCTGACTCATCTTTTTCACCATCTGCGACAACATGTCATTTGCATTAATCCCTCATTTTCCTTGCTCCACATTCTTCTTAGCATTCATGCTTCCCAACTTGCAGGAACACTCGTCTGACCCTTCCCCATAAAACAACAACCATCAACACATGTATTTAGATGAGCCAGTGATCATAACCAAGGACACCGCACTGATTTGATATCGCCATCTTGGAAACCAATGAACTGAGAACTGCTAATGAATCAGTAATGCTCAGTGATTGTATCTTCAACAGGCAGTAATTGTATAGCTGGGTCACTTCTGTGTGTACACAGTATTACTTCATTTTTTTTTGTCCCTACTCTACTACACACTTAAAAACATGTTCAGATATATGAAGTATATCAAGTGCACTCATGAAAAGTATGGGGGCTACATGACACAAATACTATGCATCAGAAAGAATTTACCAGGGAAATTGTTAAATGACAGAAATACGCTATTACTGGTGGTTTCACAGAACCGGAATCCTACTTTCAACACCTTAGATTTAATCCATACGGGAGATGTACAGAATACCTTTAAAAGGCAAGTCAAGCAATTTAAATTAATCTCTGAATCAGAATCTCAAGAGGACAGCTTTGCGGCACACTAGGATTTCCCTCATGCTAACCCATCCCTGTCCCACAGGTGATAACTACCTCTCTGCCTTTCAGTAACGACAAATAGGGATCTCTTCTCCACAGGGGGAAAAAACACTTTTCTCTCTCAAGTTACCTATCTGATTAACATAATAAAGTTAAATCCAGAGAAAAATGCATCGGCCTGTATTTAGCCTCAAGTTTGTGGTTTCCATTTCAGGCTTGAAAAATTTCTTGTGTCCCTCCAGTGCATGGAGGAGCTGGTGACAAGCAGAAAACTTAAGAGAATTAGGTGGAGAAAGGTCACATATGTTTTGCTGACGGGCCAGCAAAAAAGCAATATATTTCAGGCATTGAAAAAGTCACTAGAAGGCCACAGCAAAGGAAAGTTTTAGAGAACAGTTTCCAGTTCAGTGCTCTTAAAACAGATCAGCATTTGACAAGCAAGATAGACAACTCTGCCATCCTCCTTCTCCTCCCACCTGCCCCCACTGCCAGGAGAAGTGTGTCGGGAACACCAGCCTAACATTGCTTTTCTTTCCTCAGCGCAAGATGTTCATCCTCTGTAACCCCTGTTGTTAAACTCTGAATCAGAAATTGTTGCCCCTGTTAAAGGGCGGCCTATAATCCCACCTCTAAAATGTTAAATATCATGACTGTCAGAACCTATTTCAGTCAGTTGAAGCCACTGACAGCAAATGCCTTTAACTTTAACCACTTTAAAATCAAGGGCATGCTGGCTTTATGCAAAAAATAAGCCTGCATTTTGGGAAAGTAGGGCCTGCTTCTCAAAGAATCAGCAGAGATACTCACAAGACATTGACCAAGGCACATGAAACAGTGCCACAAGGTGGCCCAAACCTTGTCCTTTAGCAATAACTGTTGAGTCCTTGAGGTTATTCAAACCCTTCTCCCTCTCCCACCAATCTTCTATAATCAGTGTCTTTCACATCCAGGCCACATCTCCATACTGCGGTGTTCACCTTGACCCCACCACACATTTTCTGATGCCAGCATTTAAAATAGCACTTAGACAGCAGTAGCAGAGTACAGTGGTTTCCCTGAAGGAGTATTTTGACTACACTTTTTTTTTTTTAACCACAGCCACAGAAGTCCATGTGCTGCATTGCGTTGGGTTTTATTTTCCAGCTTCATACCACAGCTTCAGAACCATGTGTTCTCATTCACCTGATCAGTGCTCTTACATCCCCCGTTTAGGATTTTTATAAGTATTTATACACTACAAACAAATTCAGTAGCCAAAATGGGACATACCAGCAGTTCAAGAAGAGATTAAAGCTTGCCAAGCAGGGAGAACTTGACTACAGAATGGGAAGACTTCTTCCTCCTCATCCCAGCGTGTCTAAGTGTTCACACATGAACATCTGAGGTTCTGTTTCATCCTCTGAGCGAAATGCAGTGGAGCCCATAAACCGCTGTGCTGTATAATTTCGGTACAGATTCAAACACTCCCTTTTAATTACCATTAGTAACAAAGTTAACAGTTTGATCAGATTCCTTGACAATGTCTATGCTACACTTCCTCAGTGGTTTATAGTTACCTGGCAAAGCTGGTACCACTGCTAGGGAAAAATTCAAGCCAATTAAGAAAAAGGACTTAAGACTGAAATTTCTTTGCAGAACTGTGATCTTCAAGTGCCGGGCTGGCAGACAAACTGGCTTTTTGTGGCAGTCTTGCTGCAATTCAGCCACGTGGTGTGTGACAGCTCAGCTGGGACTCAGAAGTCCCACACTGCTGCAGGGACTTGGATGAAGGGGCCAAGGAGCTTGGTTTCTGCAGGGAAGCTCTCTGTGTAGAGGAGGGCTGCTATGCCAGGCAGATCGCAGCTCTGCCATGTGTCCCACTGACACCCACCCTGCTTCTGGATGACCGCTATGCCTTTTCTGGCCTTACTTCTTACCTGATTTCTGCTCCCTTCCCATACGACCCAAACACAGCAAAGCCAAGGATATGTAAATACCTCCCTCGTATAAGAGCACTTTACAGGCAAAGGTATTATCTTTGCCAGTGGAGTGCGTGACGAGCATGCCTTTTTGTGCATCAGCTGACAACAGTCTGTGGAGGAGCATAAGCAGAGCTGCATGAAGTCTTCTCTGAATTCACTAGAAACCCTTCTGAAGAGAATTATTTACACAATGAAAGAAGAAAAAAAATCCACAGTCATGTATTACTACTCACCTTTAAAAATTACATTTCTGAACTATATTCCCAAACTTTGTACTATTCTTGCTATATTTAGAAAGAAGGAAGTGCAAGAAGCCCTCAACATTACAATTCTTGTATCCCCTTTCCTTCCATGTTTTAGCAATTCAGTGATTTAGTGTTCCAGTCATTTAAAAGTTTACTAAAACATGCTGAAGAGGAATGAATGCAAAAGACCATTTGAGGAAACTGTAAGCCTACTATTTCACGTGTTACATTTCAACTCCCATATGGCCTATGTACTTAAGTGAGACAACAAATATTTCACCAGTTAAACAAGTAATTTCTTTCACACAGTCCCCAGTTCCACCTGGGAATCGCCATGCTAGCAACTTTTAACACCAGACTGCTAGTATCTCAATCATTCTAGATTTAAAAAACACCTTTAAGAACCTGAGCATTTTCCTGCACTAATGAATGTTAAATAACCACAGAACCATCTAACTTAGACTAGTTCCCATTTAACATCTCGATGTCCTTCAATTAAATGTCAGCAATCTACCTTGAAAGCTATCTATGAACTCTAAATTTTAAGTGATTCAGGGAAACAGAGCTTCTAGTCTATTTGCATGAATGTTATTAACATCCAGAGTAGCTCTAATGGTTCATCAAGTGTTTATTACTAGTTAGACTGAAGTAGCTGAAGCAGGTGGCTGTGTCTAAGATGAAAAACAGCATGGCTTATACCTTACACTGCTACTTCTCCATTCCCAGAAAATGCTGTGTTTAAACCAGCCAGCCCCAGCTGTGT
>VFFE01000322.1:20538-58077 GCA_008921705.1 Burhinus oedicnemus | reverse complement strand
AGCCCAAGCAGTCCTACTGAACCGGGTTCAGCCATCATTACTTTTAAATCTCATTTCCTTTTCTTTAGGAGCACACTTCCCTCACACACTCACTATAAGAACAAACAGGTTTTCTTCAGCCCTTCTTTCCTCATCCACTCTATGTCTCTCACAAAAACTTCTCCCAGAGATGTTGTTAGCCATGGATATATAGACAACCCTCCTCCCAAGCACAAGTACAGCCGTCTTTCCAAAACTCTGCTTGCCTTTGCTAAATTTTCTTTCTCCTTTCTCTGGAAATACTCTGTCCCAGCAGAAGAATAACATGCTTAGCATGAACTGCACTTCTGCTGCACTTTCCCAAGTGGTGGATACATAGTCATCTAGCTGGTGAGCCCCAAGATCTGCCTACCCTGGTCATCCAATCCACAGCAGGAGATGGGGTACAGGTATAATGTGGACTGCCACACTCTAACAACTGGAAACATCTTTTCTCCCAGCACCACCATGATCAGGAACTCGGAAAGGTGAGACAGACACATCATAAGGGCAAAAAGGGCAGGCCTGAAGCTGGGAGTTGTCATGACATCAACACAGGTCTTCAGAGGCATTCCCAAAACTGGAATCCAGCCTTTATTGCTGTAGAGACTGGACCATCCTCCTTAAAATATTGATACTCAGCAAGAGCTTCTAGTGACCACATAATCACAGAGTGAAGCTCTTAGGGCTTCTCTGGGCTCAGTTCAGAGCTGCTCAGAGCCCCTTACTGCTCTAAATGTACAGCCTCCGCTACCTCAGAGAACACGCTCGTGCTTGGTGTACCAGTGATCTGTCCTTCAACACCTGACAAACCAGCCAGAACGAGGGCAGTCGCAGAACTAAGTGCCAACGTTCATTTCCAAAGGGAAGAGAAAAGAAAAGGAATAAGTAACACCAAGTCCGATAGCTAGTTCGGAGCAACTAAGGGGACACAGTTGAATTAACAAATACCAGTATCTGCTGACACAGAGCAAAAGCAGCAATTTTTCTATGACAATTGCTTTTCTGTCATGGCAAAAAAAGCAAGCCAGGCACAAATGCTAGGCTGCAGAGAGCTGGTGAAGAGGGATGAGAGTGAAGAGAACTTTACCAAAGGGAAGCATGGCTGAAAGACTTGGACACAAACACAAGCATGAAAGCTCGGTGAATGATCTCCAATCATTCACAAGCCACTCTGAATCATTACCCTGCATACTTACCACAGTTACTCTCCTTTACTAAGAGTGCCAGCCTAGGAAAGTTGGTTTTGGCAGCCAGGTAAGAGATATACAGCTCGCTCTACAGTGAAGTTTGCCTGCAATCAGTTACAGCTGCAGCAGCAAGGACAAAAGCTTTCAAATTTGACAAGGAAAGCCATTTTGAGTCTGCACAATATTGCTCTTCATTTAAACCACTGTACATTCTCATCGTATGTGGATCCTTCTTCAAGGAAGCTTTGAAAGGCCTGGAGTCCCCCTCAGCTGCACATGGGGAGAGACAGAGCAGAGCTCCAGAGAGGACACGTACCAAGCATGGCAGCAGGGATGCAGCATGAGTCCGCCTAAAGCTAGTCTTCAGGAAAACCCTGAGGACAAGGGTATAGTTAAGGCCCTCCTTCAGACTTCTCCACCTAACCCTTCCCTTGGGCCCCCAGCCTGGGGGACACTGTCCCATTAGTAAATTATCTGCTCTTTCCTTCAACCTAAGTAGAGGAAAATGACTTCCAGAGGTAAAACCCACATCACTAGATTAGGAGAGAGGACAGGAGGGAGACTGGCTCATAAAGCTCACCTGGCCTGATTATTACGCCTGTATCAGCTTCTGCCAGCAAGAGAACAGGTGAAGTTTGCTGACCATTCAGATGTAATCTACTTGGTACTATGCAACATGCTGATACATGTATTTTTTAAAAAAATCAATGCTATACACTATCAAAATGCATCTGTTACGCAAAGAATCCAGTCACCAGGAGATACCAACAGTTACTGAAAAATTGTAACCATCGGGGGAAGTTGCCTCTGTACCAAACTCCATTCAGTATTTTCACCAATGATCTAGCAGAAGACAGAACCAGTACTGCTAAAGATAGTGGACTGGTAAATAATACAGCAGACAAGGCAGAGAGAGTAATCCGGGCCTGTCAAAGCACGCAGCCAATGCAAATAGGAGGTGCAGTCATTCAACAAAATGCAAAGTCAGACACCTTCACCCATACCGCGCAGGTCACATCTGGATATAGATGAAGACTTAGAAGTCAGAATCCACAGGCACTTAACACTCGTTTCTAGTGTCACGCTATGACAAAAAAGGATCGCTCTTTTGATCTACAAACTGGAACTGAGAGAATTTACCTCTCGTGGCAATGGTGTTTATTCTGTGGTTTACAGATTCCTTAGAGCACTTGAGAAAGCAAACAAAGAAGGGGAAAGCTGTATACCACTTCTAAGAAATTTGTAAAAGTTATTTTAAAAAAGTCAGCTCTTAGGAGTTGGCTTAAAATAGCTTTGCATGTGTCTGCACCTTCACCAAAAAGATTTTAAGGGTTTGGAGGTAAAAATGTTATGGAAAACTCCTAGTATATGGCATTGGCATGCTCAATAGTGAGACTCTGCATGTGGTTGGGGTGTCTGGATTTTACAAAGCAATACAGAAACACTGGAAAGGGTGCAGAAAGCCACAGAAACTACTCCAAGAGAGAAAGTATCATACACTAATAATCTTAAAGGGCTCAGCTGGCTCATTTCTTAAAAATAATGTGAGAGGTAAGGCAATTACAACACACAAATCCCTTCACAGGGAGGGACTATTAGTTATTAGAGGCCTCTTTAATCTAGCACAGAACAACCTAACAAACCAGTTGTTGGAACCTAAAGGCAAACTGAAAGCAAGGCACCTTTCCCTCCCACATGCTCCCTTTCTAGTTTGTTTTAATTAGAAGTGCCAGAAGTAGTGCATCTTCCTATCTTCAGATCAAGCCTGGCTGCTCTTTCTCACTGTTATGCCTAAGTCAAATACATATGATTAGCACATACAATTCAGGAGACTCAGAGACACAAATGCATCAAATACACAGGAAGTCAAACTGGATGGATTTGTCTTTAAACTATGAATATGAAAATCCAGGCTTCAGCAGTAAGTTCACAATAAGTTTGAGGGAATAGATGAGAATGAGAGAAACGTGGGGATTTAAGAGTCTCAGCTGCCTTCAGTATTAATGGCAAATGAGTTCTTAAAAAAACCCAAGCATATAAATTTGTTAGGATGCTTTCTATGTTTGTCTTCAAGATTTCAACTTAGCTTTCTTTCAAAACCCAGAGATTTAAGTTGTAACAAAAGCTAAAACTCTCTCTGATCACTTGCGTTTACAAGCTATCCTCATTAAATGTTCTTTTAATGCGCTTCTTCCACAATGACAGAAAATGTATATACAGCATTCAGTGTAAAGATTAAACTCAAGGCTACTGAAATCACATTCTGGAAAAGACTTTAGAAAACACACAAAGTTTAGGTGAGACAGTCCAGCTGCTGAAAGAAAGTAACATGAGCCACAGCTCACAGAAGAGTTTGGGGCTGAGGTGTATTTTCCACAAGGATTTTGTCAATAAATGGGACAACAGGTGGCTAGGGATTGGAAAAGGGATTGTTTGGTACCCCTCAGGCACTGGTTTGAAGGCCACAGACACAGAAAGGTGTTCTTGAGGGTTAGACTGGATGGTTTAAATTCTGAGATAAAACTACTATTCAGACTTCTGAAAAAGCTGCTGAGTTTATGCTGTGGTATTAAAATTATTCAGTAATTGTGAAAAGAAATCCAAAGGAACACTATGTACCAGAAGGGCCTTTTCCTGCTCAGTAAGCCACATCAATTATCTGGGCATTGAATACAACCCTCCCCCCGTAATAAACTGCCTGCAACACAGCTGGCAATCATATCTGAACAGTATCAAAATCCCAAAGCTGAAAGGCAAAAAAACCAAAACAAACAAAAAACCCCAAAGGCTTTGTGTTTTCTGCTTACTCCAATGGGAAATGAGTAAAACTAACCACTCCCGCAAATCCTCATCCTCCTAGCCTGTTCCACATATTCCCTCTCACAGAAACTCAACTCAGGCAATGGCTAACAAGAGGTTTGTCCCAGATGGACCTTTTTGTTACTGCCTGCATCTTTGTTCTGATGGCTGTGATATGCCATTAACTTCTAATCATCCGTCTTAATACATGCATGTGCTCCACGTGGACACCACAGCCAAATATTCAGAGCAGGTCACAGACAAGCAAGCTGGTTCATGCTGCATCTGCAAGGAGCCGTCCGAACATCAGCCCTTCTGCTATCAAGCATAACTGGTTTGCAGGCCAAAGCAAGCCACTGCATCCATCAGCCCAGGCCATCCAACACCAATATATGTTCACCAAACCTCAAGTTTTTTCCCAAACTCCCCTAAGAACACTGAGCAAAATTCCTCCTGTTTCCTCTTCCCCTTACACTAGAGCAGTTTATAGACCACATGAAATCTTGCTTTGGCCTAAGTGCTCTGAAACTCTGTGGTGATTTAGGAATGTCATGTGTAACGGCGTACCATTTCTGTCTCCAGCAGATGGCAGGAATATAGCCCTGAGCAAACACATCACAATTTCAAATACATCAGCAATGTCCTCCTAGAATAATAAAGAATACAGATAAGTAAAGCATCGAGACACCAGTTTTTCTTTGTTTGAAAACATATATTGCATATGTGATTTTTTTTTTTTTTGGCATCATACAGACCAGACTATACATTTTGCTTTTCTTTTACAAAAACAACAGAACACATTGATTTCTTGGAGACAAGAGAAACAGGTCTTACCCTACAGAGCTCATGTCAGCTGGGGCATTTAAAACCATTCAAATCACAGTGAGGAGATGAGACCCTGCAGGTAAATTCGGCAACACACTTTCTAGAGCAAGTGTCTCTTCCTTTAGTTTTACTCACTAAGCCTTTCCCTGGTTTACACCTGCCAGTCTATCTCCTGAACATCACATCAGTCTTCACAAACAAGCAATAGCCAGGACGATCCCAGCCTGCTCTCCATTTCTCCCTCTCAATCATCATAAGATTTTCTGACTGCAAAGAGCAAGTTATCTGCTACAGAAAACTTTATGGAAGTACTCCCCATGCAAAAAATAACCCCCAAAACAGACCTTTAACCTGAGAGATGCAGACTTCAACCCACTTGACAGATGGAGGGACTATTGCTTCAATACTAATTTAAAGACTCTTCTGCAGCTTCACCATGCCCAAATCTCTTGCCACTGCTTACCCTTGTGATTCAATTGTCTGTCTCTGGTATGCTTGCATTTTGTGGAAAGCTTTCCCTTACAACTCTGACCCAAGAACGAGTAGTCATTCTGACAAAGTCTTCTTCTAGCAGCAGGCTATCTTCTGTCTTTCCACAACTGGTAGAATACCTCACCAATACCACGTATTACTATTAAATCAGCAGCTACACTGATGGTTTTACCTGTGAAATCACAGATTAGATTTTATACATTTTTAAGGTATTTATTTACCAACAACCAACAAAAATTCAGTGGAAAAAATAATATACCCTCCACATTGCTTCTCTTTATTCATGGTTCAGACAGGGATCATTAGTTTCAAGACAAATTCAGTGGAAATAAGGCAAAGCCTCTAGTAAATGTTTTTGATTTAAAACCACCCCAATCCCCACTCCCTTAACCAAAAGTCACATCTTAAAACATGGAATAGATGAGTGTGTTTGAAAGTTCATGGTGCAAAACAGAGGGGGATGGAAAAACTTCCTCAGATTAGTCACAAAAACAGCTATCCCACTCTATACGTGAACACAGTCATCTCCCTTCCCCTCCTCCTCTCTGCTTCCATCCACCCTGCAACAAAATCAATATATAAAGAACATCAGCAGCTTTATGATAGGCAATGATCCTTTTTGACATCAGTCTGTAATAAGATCGTTGATTCTCTATCTTTAAATTACATCATAGCTGTGTAAAATACGCAGTGATATCCAAAACGTGAACTCTTCATATCCGCTGTCGATACCTCAGCAAGATCCAGACTGCTGCCGCAGCAAGCGCCAGGCCTGGCACAAGAAAGGCTGATAGAGGAAGCCCACCTGATTCTCCATCATCTTGATGACCCACAGGGCCATTTTGTGGCTGCAACTACAAGGGGAAAAAAAAAAAAAAAAGTATTTGTGTCAGAGCCCACCATGGGACAGCCCCCAGTTCTGTGTCAGGACCAGGTGGTTCTGTAAGGATGTGCAAGATGGTTTCCCCAGCTATCTATACATTCCACATACGCGAGAGTTAGAACGGCTTTGGATACACTGAGCTTTACTGCAGGGTACGCAGTCACCCTCATGTTTCCCTGCCCCTTTGTAAACAACTGGAGCAGGGTACGTCTCATACAGCAGAAGCAATGACGCACACGTACCCAGTCATCCCTTGGTGCACTTCCCACCACACCATTTCCTGGTGTCTTTACTAGGAAAAGGGCATCACTATTCTCTCCGTTTTTCTTACCGGCCCTGTACACTGGTTCAGAAGATTTACTCCTTTACTAAGGGAGTAGACAAGGGGCCTCAATCCACCTCTCCCCATCAGCATGCTTCAGGCTGATCAGTATTTCCTTTGTCAACTTCAGTGCTAGCCAGGGATGTTCAAATTACAACAGTGGATTAAGGATTCCACTCTTTCTATATCGAAAATGGTGACAGTATATTCAAACTATAGCAGCCCACATTTGTTCCTCTGTGGTGGGCTGCACCGCTACGTGACCTCTGAAACGTGACCTCAACACTAATGTGACCTCTGAAACAACAGGGGAGTTCTGTCTCCAGTAAGATTTTGGCCTCTGAAACAAAACCGGAGAATCTGAGATTCTGTCTTCAGACAAACCTTTGCCTCTGAGAAAGGAGATCTGTGAGAAAACACACCATAGACCAGCAAAACAAAGACCTGGGGACTTCTCCAAACTCACCTCTTCACTGATACTGTTACAAACAAGTAATGTGTGGATGATTACAGCCGTGGTCAACTAGAGAAGGCCATAGTTCAAACAAAATCTTTATACGCATGATTCACAGTGAGCACCTGGACATGGTATTTTTCTGCCTCACGAAACAGAGAGCTATCCATCATAGAAACCAGCCTAAACTGAGCCAGAAATAACCCTAAGAAACATGTAAAACATACCCTGCGCTGAATTTTCAGAGACACGTCATAGCCTGCATTCCTGAACAGTTCCACAGCATCCTTGTGCCGCAAATCCTTCAACTCTCTGCCATTCACCTAGCAAAAAAGGAAAAGGAGAACCAGTTGCTGAAGGGCAAAATGCAAATTTTAATGATGCACGCTAACACAGGAAGGACAGGAGATAAAAATCTTCCTCTTCCATAAAATTCTGCATTTGGGGCGTGATAATATGATCGGCAAGATCCATATTCATCCATTCATACTATAGATTTATTTTTATATGTTGAAAGATAACATGAGAAACTCCAAGCCAAAACACAGGAGGTACTGAAAAAAACTACCTAGAAGCAAAATCAGAATGTAAGACGACAGTTGTGTCAATAGCAGCTTCTTCTGCTCTTGCTGTACTGGAAACAAATCAAAGGTGTAATTCTGACAGCTAATGAAAATAAAAGAGCAGCTACAGCAAAAATTATTATTATGAGTCTCTTTCCCACATTGTTACCTCTACTGGTCTACCTTTGAAGCCCTTCTGTTTGAAAGAGTGTTGTAAACATACATTTAAAAGCATATTGATGTAACAAAACAAAAAAAGACTTACATACATATTGGCATCCACTTCAATGTGTTAGGATTTTTCTTAATTTCAAATAATATCTCATGGCAGAAGGTTTTATAATCTACTTGATTTCATTCACTAACTGATGATATTCAACCTAATTTTTCTTTTTCATCCCCATTACCCCTAATTGTATCCCCTGAGATCACATCTAGTGCCTCCCTTCTCTTGATATTTAGACTCCCTAAACACAAGTACATAAATCTTAAACTGTCAGGAAAAGATAGGATAATACTCTCCATTTAACTTAATATCATTTTCTGGATCAATAATAGGCTCCAACTAGTGCAAGGCACTCTATAGAGGCTAAAAAGATTACATGTGGAACATAAGAAGCAAGTATAAAATAAAATCAAGGAGTATTAAAAGATCGTGTATCACACTAGGAGAGGCTACTTCTTCACTCATCACTTTGTAAAGCACATTGTCTTGTATGATTGCCAACTATCTGATGAATCAGCGGGATTGAACCTCAGTCACTTTAAAACATTTTTCCAAAAGGAAAAGCCACCTGTAGTATTCCTGATGAGCTGAAATGAAGAGTTTTATGGCATAGAAGTTTTAGAGCCTAAAAATCCACCTGAGCAAAAGGATCAGTAATCACGGACTACCACTCAAAAAATGGAAACTTAAGAGGTGGAAGACCTTTATTTACACGTGTGTAAATGATGATCCATTCCGAGCAAGAGAAGGTCTGATGGATTCTAAAACCTTAGAGAGGCAAGTCACAGAGAAAATACAAATGCAGCACCAAGGAGCGCTTCTGAGACAAATCAAGGCGGCAGAAGAGATGGGCCCATGTGTCGAGGCACTCATCTCCCTAATGCTCAAAGCTCTCCCCAGACCCCCAAGATAGCTCCTCCATGGAGTTGCTCAGCATCATCTAATTGCATTCATCACATCCTTTCTCTCTGTGCACTGCGATGGCAAATTGCATCCAATATCACATCACTGATCATAGCATTTCAAGAACACACAGGGCGACAGAAGAAAGGGCTTACCGCTAAAATTTTATCTCCTTCTTGTAATCGGCCATCAAGGTAAGCTGCCCCATCCTTTTTGATCCGGCTGACATAGATGCTGCTGTCATTGGAAACGTACTGCTGATCTGTCCCACCAACAATGTTGAAGCCCAGCCCTAAGGTAAGCCAAAGAGAAAGCTGATGAGAAAAAGCTCAAAGCTCCAGACATTCTTGCTGTTGTTCAGGACTGTACCCTCCTACATGGTCCTGTTTTCTCCACCATACTAAAACTCACAGCACACAAATCGGCATCATTCTTTCCAACCATCACTGTCTAGAAAAGTTATTCTCCTGAAACTGGTCTTGAAAGCAGAGGAGAGACCCTGAATGCCCGAGGGCCCAGACACTTAATTCCATAAAGCATCTATGAGCTGTTTTCAGGTGGGTGCTGGGGAACAGTACGGGACATGCCATCGTTTCTGAGATGCCGATTCAGCCCTCAGCAGGCATACGCCTCTTCAGCACAGCACAAAAGGAAAGGAAAGCATTCTGCACTTCACAGGAGGCCATAGTAAATCACTACCTTTGAGCAACAAGAAATTATGCCTGATAAGTGTTTCACGAGCTGGGAAACAGAGTTAGGAAAGGCAAGGAGCTTTAGACCCTGTCTACAGAAGAGGAAACAGGCAAGAGGAGCTGTGCTACCAGCTCGAGGGCACCTAGAGCTCAGAATGCTCCCCTTCCACATCTAAGGAGCTGGAACTGGTGTCCTTGGCCTCCAAGAATAAGATTAGCTTAGATGCAGCTACTTTAAATTGTATGTAATCACTTTGTTCTGTTTCAGGAATTTGAAACACGACAGGAAATAAAGACAAAGTTCTGGGATTTAAAGCAAAACAAAAATGAATACACATACATTAAACAGAACTGATATCCACTTCACTTTTTTTTGTTTCATATTGTTCTTTAAAGTAAGCCTCAATTACAGATCTCTAACTAGAACTAGCTGCTGGATTAAAGTGCAGTTAAAGATTAAGACTTCTTGTTTCTTTGAAATCCAGAAGAACAAACTGAATTCAAAATCTGGAAAACCACAGGTTACAAGAGCACATTCCCCACTGCACATGCAGCTAAGTTTCTCTGTAAATAATAATACCTGACATGGCATGGGAAAGATTCCGTAACAAGAGGCTTGCAATGAAAAAAGAAAGAAAAGTCAAAGAAAAGCAAAAAACCCCCACAAATATACAATCAAAGTAAATGGAGGAAAAAAAAAAAAACAACCAAAACACCACAACAACACTTTTTCTGATGTAAACCAGTCATCCAAAACCTACTGTCAAGAACAGCTGAAGGCAAATTCTCCCCACGTTCAGCCAGGCCGATTTATTTATTTTCTCTTTCTTTCTTACTTTCTCTCAAAGTTGGGACTAGAAACTTTGAGGAGAGTTGCAAATGAAAGTAAAACCACCTTGTGTCTGCTGGGAAGCAGCATTTTAAATCAGTCATAGGAGATCAAAGGATGTGCAAGATGAGTCATGCTATTTTAGGTGTGCATCTACAGCTGGGAAGGAAAGAAATATTAACAGCAATCTTGCCACACCTTTTTTTTTCCTCCTCCTCTTCCTGGCAGCTTCAGACAAACAAGGAAGAAAATGGAAGCAGCAGCAGCAGCTTGAAGAAACACTGACATTTCAGCTAGACTAATATCTATTCCAAGAAGGGACAGTTGTGCACAATAACACACCCGTCGATGGGAATTAAAAAAAAATAATCCACAAACCTAAAAATTATTTGCCATGAAGCCAATAACCTGGGAACAGGGGGAATCAATACTACAGAAAGTATAAGGTTTAATCAACATTTATTAAAAAGCCAGTAGAAAAGGAATCAGAGTTCAGACTACAGACTACATTGATTCTCTCTCACATATATAAAAATCCCCAAATATATATCTATGAAAAAAGTATACATTTTGCAAGTTTTTAACCCACAATTGGAAAACTAATCAAAAGTCGCAGCTTTCATCAGCAGAAACACGAGATAGGAGCAGATCTTCGTGACAAAAAGAGGCAGCAGTTCATGCTACACCAAGTTAAGTATTCATAGGGCTTTTTCAGTGTGTCTTTCCTTTCCAGCACTTAAACTTCCACTCTGGCTAAAAATATCTTCCATATCATTCCTTAAGCTCTCTGCTATTCTCCCCTTCCAGCTCATGCGGCCATAGAAAGAGACACAGCACAAACAGTAGAAAAGGAGCAAGGGGAAGAAGAGACCATATGGCGCTAAATCCCTTTTCTACAAGGGACCAGAAGTGGAATGGCAGAGCTTTAAAAGCAGGTTCTGGGCTAAACTTCTGAGCCTCCATGAAACTGTAGATCTCCCTATGCCTCACTTACCCCCCTGAAACTTAAAAAGTCCCTCAAAAACACATTAAAAAAATCATGATTGGCAGGATTAGGAAAAGAGAGACTGAATAATATTGCAAATGGAACCAATGAAGTTACTTTAGTTTTCCATAAAACCACATTTTTTTGCCTAATTTCAGCCTAGTACTTCAGAAGGAAATTTGAAAAAGAAACATACACACACTGTTTTGCCACTGTAAATACATTCACCTTCTCTGCAAACTTTTGCCAGAGATGTTTAGCATCAGACCTGTTTGGAAAAGTTGCAGTCAGAACTCCGATTAGAGAGATTACGGGATTACACTGTGCTTTACAGATAACAGCGTTTTGTTCCTTCCACAGAAATGAATAATAATTCACATGGTAAATGCATCAAGGTCATAGGGGGCTGTAGAACCTTCAAACCAAGTGACATAGTTAGAAACCTAACTCTAAAAATACACAGCCCATCTTAATGATGGTTCAAATGCAGCTCGCAGTAATCAGATTTAAATTGCTGTGGCCACATTCAAGACCTCTCAACTCTGCCCTTCAACATCCCCTTCCACCTCCCTCAAGATTTTAGGTTCCCAAATCTGTGGAAACAGCTTTCCCACCAGAACCAGCTTCGTTCAGCAAAGAATTTTCCCTGACGAGCGTGCCTTCATTAGCTTGAGCTCGTGGCTGCACAGGCAGGGCTACACAGCTTTCAGACCAGTGGCGACTCCGGCGAGCAGGGGAGGCAGAGGGCCGACCACTGGGCTCACCCTTTGGGTTGTGATCGCTGGTATGGGCGGTCAGGACCAACTCCAGCCCCACACAGGAACTACCTTCACCCCGGCAAAAGGAAAATGGCGCACACGCCAACGATGCAGCTGCTGCGGGTCCCTGGGGGGCCCGTGGAGCCCAGGCTGGCCAGCAGCCGCACCCAGCAGTTGTGCGGACAGAAGGGCTGCCCTTTTCTCTTTCATGCTCGTTTTAATTAGAGAGAAAGCCTCGCGCACCAAAGCACAGCTCTAGCTCCAAAGCCTCCCTGGAGCCTGTGGTTCCTTGGAGCCAGGATTTCACTCCAGAGCTGTACATTTGGTGCTAAATTGCGATGCTTCTGAAAGTGCAATTTGAATGACATTGTAAATCTTGTAAAAATAGGAGGGTGGACAGGCATCCGCAGGCTTCCATAACAGGATAAGCAAAGCCAAAAAAAAAAAAAAAAAGCTCTGTTCCCTCTCCCGTCCAAGTCTGCGCTTCTCTCACTCACCACCCCGAAGCCCTCTCCAACGCTACCCTGAACAATTAACACGAAGCCAACGACAGTACAGGGTACGGTCACGTTTTTCAAAATGCCCCCTAATTTTGGGTCTCCAACACGGCGGGGCGTGGAGCACCTGCCCCCGAAAGCAAGAGGAGCTGCGCCGGAGATGGCAACTCCTGGGGAAACCAGAGGCGAGTTGTTCCACCCGGGACACCGGCCGCAGCTCTCCCAGAAGGCGAAAGCCCGACCCGGCTCGCTCTCCCTCACGCAGGTCGTGGGCTTCTCCCGCAGCAGTGTATCCGCCACGGGCCATTTCCACGGGCACGCCGTGGCAGGAGAGGCCGCTACGGCCAGAGCCCGGAAGCGGGCACCGTCCTCCCCGCCGGGACCCTCCCGCCGCCTCAGTGCCCGCTGAGGCCCCCCACAGCCAGCCCCCGCCACCGCTCCCGCTCCGGCCTCCCCGCCCCGCCGGGGGCTGCGCAGGCCTCGGCGCGGCTGTCCCGGCCCGGGAGGCGCCGAGGGCCCGGCGAGAGGCGGCCGCCCCCGCCTTACCCGAGGGTCTGCGGGTGAGGCTGATGACCTCCTCGGAAAAGCCGCCGCCCGCCACGCTGCCGTTCATGCTGCGGCCTGAAGGTGAAGTCGGCTCCCGGGGCAGCCGCTTTCGTTTCCTCGGCCGCCGCCGCCGGAGGGCCGCGCCGCGGAGCGCTGGGAGTTGTAGTCCGCGGCCGGCCGCACCGCGCCGCCCGGGAACGGGGCCCCGCTGCCAGCGGGCCTGGGGGCGGCGGGCAAGGCCGCGCCCGGGGAGGAGCGCCGGGGCCCAGCACTGGCCTCTGCCCGCGGGGCCCGGCCCTCGCCCACAGAGGCCGTAGCATGAGAAACGGTGCCGATACGCGTCCGGAGAGCGGTACGTCCCTGGGGCTGAGGGCCCGGGAGCTGCGGCGGCCCGCGGAACGGGGCTTCTCCCTCCGGTCCCCTAACGCCCCCTGCGGTGGGCTCCCCCCCACTGGGCCCCTGGGGAACCCTCTCTGCCTGCCAGGGGCGCGCAACACAGCGTGCTCCTGCCCACAGGCACCTTCCCCTGCCCCTACGCTGCATCTTTGCCTGTCCCCGCTTTGCTCCCCAGACGGGAGGTGGGTTTCTCATGAAGGTTAAAGGACAGTTTGCTAGGGTGGGCATAGCAGAGGGGAGATGTGTGACCTGCTGCCACCCTTTTAACTGGCCACCCAGCAAACTGAAAATCAGATCTGACAGCGATGGGCAGAAGCAAAAGGCCGATGCAGGTAGGTAGCACCGAGAGCATCCATGCCAACTCCTAGTTACGCTGCGATGCAACACAGTGGTAGCCTTTGATTCAGAACCACAAATAGCACATAGAACCGCTGTGCTGACCACTACCGCTGGGAACAGTAAATACTTAACTATGTCCTGCAGAAGTGTTGAGTTTGAGAATTTGGGAAATTTCCTCAAAACTCTACAGAACCTAGTAATAAAAGGCAAAGTAGTTCAACTTTCCATCTAACAGAGGAGCCACTTGAACCTGGGACTCCTGAACCTCAGGGAGTTCTTGAACCAATAGATTATTGGGGAAAAGATAACAAGGAAAAATTTATCCCTATTTATTTCCTTGTTAAACTTCATCCTTTTCTATTTCAGCACATGCTACAAGTGTCACAATACAGAAAATGACAACAGAGAACAATGAACAACTTAATCACTGAACTGCTTGGCACTATTCGGACACCCATGTCAACATGCTGCAGGAACTTTGCTGATGAAAATGAGGACCAGGTGCTCTGGTCTTCAGTGTTATACTACTGATTTGTTTGTTTGGTATTGCAGTACAAGTAACATATTTTTGACTGCATTCATTCTAGGATTATCTGCACTTTTGGATTCCTGAATTTAACTGGAAGAGGCAGCCTGGGTGCTGGATCTCTGGATTAGAGGAAGAGTGTGCCACATGCCTTAATGCTACAACATTAATGCTTAGCACTCAACTGAGTGTTAGAACACCTCCCTCAGAGATGGGAGACAGGCATTAAATGCCCAATTACACCCGCAGTGAGGAGCAAAACCATGACTTGTCTATCACAGGAGGACTTCTTAACCCATTAAACCCAGCGTTCACACCTGTTTCAGTCCAGTTTCCAGTTATATTGTCCTGGATACCTATACTTATTTTTTGCCAATGGTTAAGAATACTGGAAAGCAAAACTTGTACAATGGCCATCAACTACTTTTTTTTTCCTCCAAATTCAGGTTTTACTAACAATACTTGGCACACTCCTTGAATATACATACTGTTCCTTAGCAGCAGTTTTAATGTATTTTAGAGATGACAGTCTTGGCTTAGAACAAAAAATTTTATCTTGATCTGAAATAACTGCAATATTAAAAGTTTTTTTTTAAAAAAGTCATGTTTAGCCAGGAAGACATTTCAAACAAGAAACACGGGTAAATCGTTTTTACGTACTCGTAAGCAGCCCAGGCTTCACCCACCACTACTGACCCACCGCATGTTAACAGCTACCTAAGACTTCATACCTTGCTGCTCTGGCACAAACCATTTAATGGGTCTTCACAGTCACACGCTTCCCTCCAGCACCATTTCACATACTAGGCTGAGCAACATCTCTTGGGAGATGGTACAGCAGCATTTGCAGACTGCCTCTTCTATGTTCAAGGGACTTACACGTTAGTCAAGTTCTCGCATCCATTTAAAACACTAAAAAAGGCAAAACTAGGAGGAAAAAAAAAAGGGGGGGAGGGGGGAACCAGAAGGATTAGGACTGAACTTAAGAGCTGTGCCTTCGCACCACAAGTAGTAGCACATTTCTGACAGACCACCAGAAACATCAAGTTATTCATTGCTATGGTGAAATCAGAAACAACAATATTGTCAAGGACAAAACCTCAGCAAGGGGAGTCAGACATTTTATAAAATGTACACAAGGTTTGTTGGGATGCGTGTTTGTCTTGCTCTTACAGCCTAAGCAGAAATAGAAAAGCATACAGAAATACTCCTGTCCAAAGCTTGCTGAAAACCTCCTCCCAATTAACAGTCATGGGTTTTTTAGACCAATCTTCAAGCATAGAGAAAAATGGAAACTACAACAGTTTATTGCCTTTTCTCTTCCAAAACTGCATTTGCAAGTAAGCTTTCTAGCCTAAATTGTGCTTTCACTTACACCTCTGTCGCTTCAGTATGCATGTCTGTAAATAAGAACACTATGACTGTTAAGTGTTTCTCTGGTCTCAGCACAGACCTATACTCAGCAACTTATATTATCAATCAACAGCAGCAGGCCATCAAAGTGGCACCCCGAGGCTTCCACCACTGATGTTTATGTATTTAAAAAGCAAAATAAAAAAGTCTGCCATTACTTACAGGCTGTACAGAGCTAGCTGAAAGGTCCTGGGTGTACTGCTTGTGTTACTTTTATCTCTCATCTTTCACCTAATCCACATCCCCCTTGTTTGTCACATATCCCTTGCTTCTCACACCTGAATTCATAATTTCTCTGAGGAAACAACATATCACCCACCACCCACCAAGAAAATAGGTCTCTTGTTGTAAGGAATAGATTTGGGGTCTTAGTCAAGGGGCAGTCATCTTGTCTTTTGACATAAAGGCAGGATTTTTTCTTCATCTAATCAAAACCATCCATGTTGCATCAAGATAACAACTGTAGCCTGCTGAACAACCAACCTGTTACCTCATTTCCCCAAACAAATACAGATGACAATTTAAGGACCCATTTGCTTTAGACAAAAAGCCATGAAGAACTTGAATCACATCCTTTGTATTTAACATCCAATCATAACAGAATCAGCCCCTTTTGGATGCAGAACACAACCATTTTTTTAAGAAAAGGTACAGGAAAATGTGTATTCTAAAACATAAATGTCATACTTGGGAGGCTACAAGAGTTTACCATCATCATTTGTAGAGTCACCAACATCTTCTCAAATGTTGCAAGTGCTGGGGTACTTACGCTGACTTTACAGATTGTTTGCTAAAAATTTGGTCTTTGCTTTCCAGACACAAATAATTATTTTGGTAGCAGACCAGAACAGCAGACCCCTCAATCCAGAAACACCAGTCCTTTAAGTTTTCACTGTATATCTGGACCACAGACTTCTCTTTATGCTGATCTGGTTGAAAGATCTAGTCACTGCTATAATAATAAAACATATTGAATGGTATTTCCACATCCCTTGTGCTTTCTCATAAGTTACACACATTTTATCTCCTGTTAAAAAATGAAAAATATAATGCTTCTGTGTGACACTCCATACAGCTGCAAGGACACATTCAGTAATAGCTTAAGAAGCAGTCACATAGTAAACCAAGAGAACCCTCGCCCCGAGATAGTTACATTAAAATATCTATCAAATATTGCAGGAATTCTCTGTGGGGGAGACTTGCAGAATAGTTCCAAATATTTTAGAGATCCAGTTAACTTATGCAACCTCACAGACAGCTCCTCTTAGCAACAATAAAATACACAGCACTTCTCAAAAGAACCCAGCAGTCAAGGCACTGGAAAGTTTCCAGAAAAGGAAGACAATATGTTCTTGTGAAATGTCAGGTTTGGTGGATACTCTCGACATATATCTGATGGTTCAGAAATGTAATGCTTACTGGCATGATCTGGATCTTCTCTACTGTCTCACAAAATGAAGACCCCATTCCCTATGGTCTACCTCCCTCCCACAGGACTATTCCCTGGAAACAGCTGGAAGGGCTTATGCCACAGAAACCCACATTCACTGCAATACCCATTTCTTGCCTGCCTGTGTGTCACAGATGTGAATTTAGTGAAGACTACACGAGCAATTTTTTCCCCTCCTCTTTGGTTATTAATGAATGACAGAAGCAAGATGTTCACAAACATCTCTCCCCCTGAATTGGCAAAAGCATTAGATGAAGAAGTAAACTGAAGCAAACAATTTATACCCATTTTACATTTGCAAACTATTGATATGAAGCATAAAACTATACCTACAGTTTGCCTAACTAGTTCAGTTTAAGAGCTCAAAGTGCAAAGAAAACAAAAGAACAGCATGCCTTACTGCCTGTATTTATTAACTTACAATAAACAAACATAACATTTACTCTGCATTTAATTATATCACATAAGATTAGAACTATTCAGAATGTGTTGAATTATTTTGATGCGTTATCACCTGGCTTTGCTCAAGGGAGATTTCCCCAGGAGCATCCAAAGCTACCGCTTGTTGGTCTTCAGCAAGTGCTTTGTGGTGGATTTTGACTCACCAGCAGGTGCTCTCCTTTAGGAGCTGCTGCCATTTCCAGTATTTGAAACAACTGCTATCTTCTTCTGTGGAATTGGGCCTTTCTCCTCCTAAGCCATCGCACTATCTCCCTTTTATAACATATGGTGAGGGTTACTCCAAGGATACAGAGAAAAAGACGACTAAGTAGTTTTACTGCTATTTTTGCTCTCTGAAAGATCTCCCTGGCTGGAGGGGGTCCACTGTCAACGCTCCCTCCAAATCCTTTCCATTCACAATATGGAGGAGCCCAGCCATACCTGCAGTGACAGTTCTTACGATTGTTACACACTCCTCTGTTGTGACACACTGTCACATTACAGTCATAGTTCAGTAGTGATATGCTGGTACATGTCCTGTTGATACAAAGCTTATCACTACCACATGGTGTGCCATCTTCCACAGCCCCCGTGTCAGCTATTGGCATCCCTACGTGATAGTCAAGACCCCAACACTTTTTATCTCCAACAGGCGTTTGGACTAGCGTTACGTGGTTCTGCAATAAAGGCAATTTGTTTATGTTTTCACACTGGATCCTACCACATAAGATATTCTCAATACTGCATTTTGTAAAATGGGTATTGTTATGAATACCGCAATTCCCAAACCGGTCACCTTGAGTATTCACTGCTTTGAAGCAATCTAAAGGAGCAGCCCTCGCTTTTTTGCCAAAGAGATGCTGGCACTGTTTACTGTGGGAAGAACATTTTCCTCGATAGCAATAAGCACCATCTTCACAAGGGGTTCCATCTTGTACATACACGTCTGGCGGGCACTGAGGGGAAGTCCCATTGCAATACTCTGGCAGGTCACAGTCGTCAGTACTGGCTCTGCAGAGCGTTCCTGCTGGAAGGACCTGACAGCTCTTGCAGCATTTTCCAGCAGCACAGACTGAAGCTGCAGTAAACGTACAGTTCGGGTGACAACAAGGATCCTTTCTGCAGTTTGATTCTGAACCACAGTCACATTGCTCTCCACCTTCTACTATCTTATTTCCACAGTATTCATGCTTTATGGTGTAGAAAGTGCCAGGTTCTGGTGGTTGGTGAAGGCAGCTGGCGCCACGCCCCAGCAGGTCAAAGTAGTCTTGGTAACTGCAGTCACTGAATGCATCGGTGTCAACACTGCTTTCATACATAATGCATTTCTTTCGTCTGCATTTACAGCGTGGTTCATCATGGCGCATCCCAAGAGTATGGCCCAACTCGTGGACAAATGTGGTAATAAATGAGGACAACTTCCTATCAGTGAAAGAGGCAACTGCTGATGACCACTGGTTATTACATATGGACCCTACAAATGCTGATCCCAGACTTCTTCCAAAGCTCCGAAATGCAAATAAGTGAGCAGTATCATGGCGCATCCGTGGAGACAGGTCTGACTTCCGCCACGTGTTAAAGTCGTCAAGTGCCTTGTTGATAGAGTTAGTAATGTTTATAAGGTTGCTTTTGGTCCAGATCTCCAGTCCCACAAGAAAGAGCCGAACAGAAAGCTGTTTATACAGAGAGTCCCCAATGTTGATGATTTCTATGATTTGCCTCAAGACTTCAGATTCGTTCCTGCCTGACTTCACAAACCGCACGTTGTCCACAACCACTACTATCTTCACATACCTGACATGTGTCCACCAGTCCTTCCGCATCTCCTCCTCCGCCCAGGAGGCCTTGAACCAGGGCAAAGCAGCCTTTTGGTCCCGCAGCTCCTCTGGGGTCAGCCCACATGTGGGGCCAACAGTGTTGTTTGCCTCCTCCATGCGGTAGAGAATGTGCCGGAAGGCCAGATCATCAGGGATGGGCTCGATCTCGTAGGTGCTATCCTCTACCCAGAGCACACCATGGAGGCCCCTGCCGCAGGTGCTGAGAGCCACCAGGGAGCCAGGGCTCCCCTGCACCTCACCCTGGTAGAAGCAGTTGTCCTGCACGAAGGGGTGCTCCTCCCAGCGGGCCCCATCCTTGCCGTAGGTGACCAAGGTGAAGGGGCGGGAGACTAGACCCCGCCGGGGCTGCAGGCGCAGCACCCGTGGCCGCCTCTCCACCTCCAGCCAGTAGGAGACGGCCAGGGGGCTGCTGTCAGCCCGGGGGCTCAACTGCCGTGGCACCGTCACCCAGGTGGCAGTGACACGCAGGTCCCCAGACAGGTCCCCCAGGGCAGCGGGGCACCCCACCAGGCCCAGCAGCACCAGCAGCCCCAGCAGTGCCCCCATCGCTGCTGCCCGGTGCCGCCCCACGCCCTGCTTTGTGAGGCGATGGAGCCCAGAAGGGCCCTGCCCAAGGGGAACCACCCCCAGGCCTCCAACCGCACCTCGGTAGGGAGGGCCGCAGCTCTCTGAGGCCTCCAACTGCCCCGCAGCTGGGGAGGAACAGTGGCATCGTGGCCTCCTTCGCCTTCCTCCTGTGGAAATAGCACCCTGTTGCCTGGGATTACATCTCGGAGGGCTGCAAGGGCGCCTTGGGACATCCATCCCCTGCTCTTTGGGCATGTATGGAGGGTCTTGTGGGGAGGAAAAGTAAATTAGCCTACCACAAGCATATTCCCAGCTTTTTATAATCTTCATTTTCAAATTAATGGGTGTTTCTCCTGAGCAGACATAGCAAGGAGGGGCCTCAGCTAACCTTCACACTCCTTGTCACAGATGTTTGTGTTGAGCAAAGGGATCATTTGGTTAGACCACAAGGGGGAAAATATGTTTTAATAGCTCAAAGGCTGGCTTTTGCTTTGTTCGCTTTTTTTATTAAAGGATAATTTGTGAGCGGAGATCAGGAACAGCCTATTTCAGGTCAAAAGAATATTTGGAAAAGCTTAGGGTCTGAAATGAAAAAGCACAGAAATACTCATCTCCTAGCTGGTTACTAGGACATCATACTCTTTGGTGCCCTTTCTTAGCATGTGCCTTACTATACTATAGCTATACACATCCCACCAAGAGAAAAAAAAAAAAAGTAGAACCAGAAAGGAATTCACTTCCACTACCTTCAATAATGTAGAGGCAAACTAATAGCACCACATATAAATGCATAAAGCCTATCTACACCCCAGCTGGTACACACCTACAGCAGTGTGCCTTAATTACATACATCACTGATGCAACAGCCGTTTTCCCACATCACGGTCTTTCTAAAGGTTTGCGCTTGCAGAGCACTGGGAAGAGAGCGAGTAAGCTCACAGGTACATCTACCACTTGACTGCCATCCCTGTTTTAGGGAACAGCTCCATCAAGACACAGCTATAGGACAGTGATCTGGATTGTGCTAAGTCAGGATGTCCTGTGCAGCACAGTTATGCACACAGGTTTTTTGGCACATAGTGCTGGTATTTGTCATAGCCACAGCTGTTATCTTTTGGGAACTCTTCACAACTTTCGTTTCAGCACAAAAAGCATGTCTGGGATGGAGTCCAACCTGCTATGGTCCTTACCTTTCTCAGCTGCAGGAGGTGCACCCTCCCACCACCTCATCTCCATCTCCGGGATCCTGCCTTTCAGCACCAACTTCTGGGTGCTGACCATCACCCTGGCACAGGCAGCAACACTTAACATTTCAAACTGCCCAAGACAGGCACTGCCCCTCAGGAAGCTGAGCAGTGAGAGAAGCAGCTGGCAGTGCTCAAAGCCTCCCTCTGCTGCCTCATGACCCAGTGTCCTGAGTGGGCTGGCACCTTGAGCTGGGCACACAGGAAGCCTAACCAACAGCTGTGAAGGTTACCAACAGCTGTTCAAAAGGGCGTCAGATTCTGTGAATTGGCACCTTGCTCATTCATCGCAAGTATGGCCAGCATTAGTAGTGTACAGCTTGTAATATAGTACCTCAGACTAAAGGAATGAAAACAGGAGCATGCCTGCTTCTATTAGGATCTTTCTAGATGTCCATCTAGAAGATATCAGTAATTGTATATTGTTTGAAATTTATTACTGCTTTACCTAAAAGTGAACAAACTCATGACCTGTGTTAGCCTTTGATTTTCATATTAGTTTTTATTTTAAAACAATAGAAACTATTTTATGTGAAATTATTTATGTGCAGTTAGTTGTTGAATAACTGTCCACTACTTTTAAAGTATCAGTTTTGCATTCCAGGGCAGCTGAACTACATCAGATTATGTCTTTTGAAATAAATACAATTCAGACCACAATAACTATAATAGAAAAATCCTGTTACATAACTTTCGCGTGCAGTGTCTGTAGCATTTAAACACATACTTCTGCTGTGTGACCACTCCGTAAGTTATAGAAAAGGCCTTACTAAATCACTCTGCTAACTTGCTAGAGACATATCTTACCCCCGCCCCAAAGTTGCCTGCTACTTTCTTTCTCTTTTAATACAAACATAACTATATAGTTAGGACTAGAAAGTACTCTGGTTCCATTGTTACATTCATGGCAGGTTATTCTTGAGGGGAAGTGTCACCATAAGTTTGCGACACTGTGTTGAGCACCCAAGCAAGCCCTTCAGCATCAAGGTTACATAAAAAAGGATGACACTGTTGCATTCAGGCTACCAGAGCCTTGCACTTCTGTATTCTGATCAGGTAAAGATCAAAAGGGAGGGAGGGAAAGATTCCCATCATATAATAACAAACAGGTTGAAAGAAAAAAATGACTGACCTTAAAGTAGAGCCAGGGAAAAAAAAAAAAAATCACAGCAATCCATAGCTACTTCAAACTGCTGAAACATTTGTTTGGCAGGTGTAACAGGCTTTCTCATGATTCACCAGTGTTTTTCAAAATTTTTTTCAATCTTGTAGCCCCCTAAAATTTCCAGTGAAAGTACAGACTCCTATGGAATTGAATCCTACCAGCAAGGGGTTTACTTTTCTCACTTACCTTCTGTTGAGTCTTTAGGAATAGGTCACAAAACCCCAGCAGCCTTATGGACCACAGGTTGAAATCCACTGTCCTGGCAGAAAGAAATGAAGCCTTCTGATTGTTGAGAGATCAGTAACACATCATAACTCAACCCACCGGAAAAATTTCCCACCACCAACCATCCATCTATGATCCACGTTAGGCTACAGAAGGACACTTGTCAGGTACGTGACCACTTTATCAAAACTTCACCTTCCTCTCCAAGAAAAAAGAAAAACAATCTTGAACCTTGAATGCCTATTTATCATTTGCTTTGTCATCAAAAAAAAAAAATCAAAAAATTTGAAAAAGTGTATCACATCAGCTTTTGTTCAGAAGCCATCTGCTGGTTCAGTGAAACCACAATCTATCTGCATAACATCTTCACCATTTTTCTTACAGGGATCCTCCATGTCTCAAGACAAAGCTAATCTCTCCCCTTTGCCCTGCGTCCCTCCTATCGCCTATACCCTTCTAACCTTGCTCCAAGTACAGCTTGCTTTGGCAAACAACATGTACTGGCTGTCCAAATGGCATCTAACTTTCTTTGCTAAGAAAAGGATACCAAAATATGAAGTATGGAGGCAGAGCAGCAAAGAGGAATGGGTGAGAACAATACATAGCCTGGTCAGACCTTCCTTGATGAAAAGGAAAAAAAGACAGTATTTCTAGTGCATCTGAGACACCATTAGCTTTACACGGTGAATTGAGGTAGCTAGACTGCCCCTCTCCCTACAACCTGGCTGGATTTTTGCCTATATGTGTATATATATGCACATATATACATCTATGCATACCTGTTCATGTGTATACACACATTTATATGTACTTTCAGGCTCTCAGGAGTATGTTTCTATTAGAATTCTAGGTCATTTTTAGTTTCTGCTAACCTGTGATTTAGGCCAAGAAAAGCCCTTTTAAAGTCTGAATGGTTATTACCTAAGAGCAAAAGCAGAGCTAGCTCTCCTGTACAACCAAATCTCTCCTTTATGCAAAAGAAAGTGACACACAGGGCAAATTTCAGAACTGCTTACTTATTTCCCTTTTATCTATAAGCTTTACAAATATTGAAAGTCCTTTGAAGGACTTTTGACTTCAGCACTCAGGCTCCAAACCAAGAGACAGTGCATAAATATCAGAAGAAAAAGGCTTAGATTCTCATACACTGAAAAACATTACTGACTAAAAGATAGCTGTCTAACAGCTTTTTGACAGTAATTAGAGTTTAACAGTAGTATCTGACATATTGTCACTTGAGTAAGTTAATATCAAAGCTCACTTAACTGATAAAATTATTTTAGAATGTCTTGTCAGCAAGTTACAGGATCAGAAGATATTTCAGTCCCTCATTTGGCAAACCTTCAGCATTGAAGGACAGCAACTAAGCTATCGACACACTCATTGGTAACATCCCTTACTGCTTTATAATATAATTCTCTCGGGAAAACATCACTCCTCTAGAAGAGGGTTATCACATTCAAATGCACTGTTTCATGCATGGAAGCCATTTTCTATCTTCTCAATAGCTTAGATGCTGGCACTTTGACTCAAATGGGATCAGACCAGAAATCCATCCTTTTTAATGCCCTCTGACACCAGCCAATACCAGACATTTCTGCAGAAACCAAAAATGCTGTTAAGAGATGCAGATGTGAGGACAGTCTGCCCCTTCAAGTTCCACCCTCATCTCTGAATCAGCTCAAATTCTGAGCATGGAGTATAACAATTCATTCTAAATGTAACTCAAATTCAGTTTCATTAACTTGTCCCTCTATTCTTATACTACAAGACAGAACAAGAGTTCTCTACTTTCCTACTTGCTTCACACTACTCGGTTTTATAAAGACTCAGTATGTCTTTTATTTCCTAAGGAACTAAAGTCTTGGTCCTCCCAGTGGCTTCATAGGAAAAATTTTCTCCTACTCATTTTATTGCCCTTCTTCAAACCCCTCTAACTTTAGCAGAATTCTTTTTCAGGCACTGAGCTGTACAACACACTTTATTTCAGGTGAAGTCCAGCAACTGATAGAATACTTTGCTCATCCTATGCATGCTAGCATCCATTTTTGACCACAGCTGTATGTGCCTTCAGCAATAAGCAAGATATCTTTCTTCTGCTAGTAATGTTAAATCTTTCCTTGGCGTACAAGCAGTTAATTTATCTCCCTCAGAAAAACCCACCAAACCTAGATCTTCATTACAGGGCAGTCTAGTCATCTTTCTTGCTTAAGTTTTTCCAAATGACAAACAGGTTCTTAGTAATATGAATAACTGTAGAGAAATTAATCTCCTTTAACAGTCATTTCCAAGGACTTTATTCTGAACATCAAAAATCCATCAAGGACTCTTGAGGTTCCTCACCACTCAGGCCTCATCTCTGGAGATCCTCCTTTCCATTGCAGGGGTGGATGAGACGGTGGCTTTGGTGCTCCTTGAGCTCCTTGCTTTCAGAGGAATTTCTTTAATACAAAAAAGAATCAACACCCTTTTGTTCTAAAGTGTATTCACACTACCTTGTAATTATTCAATCCTGAATAATTAGCTCTGTCTTGTTTTGAGCATCCCAGAATAACTGCTTTCTTTATCTTCACTTGGTTTAAGAATTCACACTAGCTTATTATCTACTTCTATCAACTTTTGGAGAAACAGCTGTTCAAACTTGACCCACATGGTATGAAATGAAGCTAATACACACTTAAGTACACACACACATCGATTTTAGGTCTGTATCTGCATTAACAGCAAACAGCTATTGGCTTATCTATATCTTTAACGTTACAGCTTTGGACGACAGGACAAAAATTACATGGATCTTTCGATCATTCAATAGCTACCCAGAGCTGTTTATTAGTTACCGAAACAGGAAGAGTCTCTAATAACCTCAAAATAAATTTGACACAGCTATCTAAGCATGTCTTAGTCTTCCTTCCTATCTACATTTTGTCTGCTATGTACAGACCTTTTCCTTGCTTACTACAGTTTACTACAAGAAAGCAGGTAACAGTTGTGAAAAGAAAGCAAGCTACTTCAAGGACTGCTCCATTACTTCAATGAAAAAACAAAACCAAACCAATAGTAATTTCATTGCAATGGATGACTTCTAATTTTACTGCAAAAAAACCCAAACATGGTTTGTGTGCATAGCATGCTTAAATAGCAAAGTGTATAGCTGTCAGCAATGTTTCTCTTCCACAGCCCTACCTCCTCAGGTCTAAAAGGCAGATGACTAATCAAGGTGATCAGATGCAGCAAAAAAGTGCTAAAGCACAAAGGAAGAGATGTAATTGATATATTTTAATTACAGAAAAAAAGGAGAAACATAAACCGCTTCACTGAGCGTGCAACAGCAAGACGTTTTAGCCTGTTTTATGTCATCATATATCTCGCTCAGAGAACACTAGCTTTTTATAACAAAAGACCAGCTTAGCCATGAAGTAAAATGAATACCCAAGAACATTTAGAGACTGAGAGCAGTTTGACATCTAATTGCATGGATTTGAACCTCCAGTTATCAAATCTTTTATCTGTATCCCAGGCATACTAAAGGCACAGCAATTTATAGCAGGCAGCCTAAATCCTTTAGATTAACTTTTCTTCCTCAAAATAGCACAAAATATATTCTGATATCCAAGCAAAAAAATGCTGCCAACACATACGGCATATTTGCTACTATCAAAGCAAGCATTTAAGAAAGGTATTGCAGCAGCCAGGAGTTTTATTTACCAAGGATTCAGGGGGGTTTTTTTATATAAAAGTTTTTTTACATAGGAAACCAAGACACAAGGGATGCAAGAGTTTGTAAAGATTTCAGGAGGCTGCAAAATATGTCCATGTAAAAACCATTCCCAGAAGCCCATATTCAAAATAAGATGAAGACTGAAAACACCTTTTTTGAGGCAGCTCACATCCTGACGTTAACATCTGCATGACAGGTGTCTACAGAAAAAGCTGTTACAGGGACTTCAGTCCCTGAATTGTCAGTCTCAGTTGAAGAACTTAAATACAGAAAGAAGGGAGCAAGAATCTCCTGTTTTCCACGTACTGACTAATCGAGATGTGTAACAACTTCTCCCTTCACTGGAGTCTCATTCGTTTTTCAGGTGGTCCTTTAGCACCAGCACTCTGCTGAGCATTCTTTACAGTCTCTTTTTCCTCTGACTTGACAGCTTCAGGGACTGGTTCTGGCTCCTTCTTGATTTGATCCACTTAAGAAGTAACAGCAAAAGAAAGTTAAACCTCCAATTTTTATTCCTAAAATACTGTTCAGAGTACTTAAAAAATATTGTCGATGTCAAAGGGGCAAAATTAATTTCAAGGGTACATGAATAACCAGGGACTAAGTTCATACCTATACAGGTAAAAAAGTGGCATAGATTGAAGACATACAGTTCATGCTCTTCCTGTTTTGAGGCTGTTTACAATCAACTCAAAGCCTTCACATGCTTCCTTGAGCTTGTAGCACCATGCAAAAGTCACTAAGATGCTGGACTGACTGAACTCTTCCATCATTCACCCTTTTACCCTCCTCCTGCTTTCAAAGACCATTTCCTGCACTTGGACCTTCAGGCAATACAGTTTTACAGATAGAAAAGGCAAAAGTAGAATACACATTTTTTCAATTTCACTCTTACCTAGTACTTTGCACAATTAGGCAATGCCAGAATTCCTAACTACCTCAGTAGCAGGAGGAAAGAGCTTATATGGCAACTGGAAGACACTGCTATATAGAGCCTATTTTTTAAGTCTTGTGAGAATATTAGAGTTTTACCTGGTATAGGTTTTTCTCCAGGCTTTTGCTGTAGGGAAAGAAGAAAAAAAAAATCAGTGGAACCAAAGTCATAATTCTTAACCCTTCCTGCTATTCACTTAGGAATATAAACCAAGCAATGCACCCTTACACGTGAGAGTTGAGGGTAGAAGGGATCACTAAATACACTTCAAACAAAATCCAATTAACATTTTATAACATCCAGTTTTTCCTCTGACAACTGAAAAGCACTAAAGCAAAAAATACGGAGTTAGTCAGTCTTTCCGACATATGAGGAGTAAACAGTTTTGTGAGATGCTGTAAACATCATTTCCTTTTCTCCCAAGCAGAAGACCTGGTGGAACAAACGGCTACTAGAAACTATTAGAGGCTATCACAACAACATCACAGAATGCCAAGAATTTCCACATGAATTAATGAGCCCCCAGAACAATGGAGTAACTATAACAAAACAGCTGGCGTGGTTTGATTGAGCTCACAAAGCAGGAAACTGGAAGCAGCAGCAAAACCTGATAGCTGACAAGAACAGACACTCTGCGATTAGATAAGGAATTTGTATAATAAAATTCACCCTCATGGTTTTGCCAATGTCTTAATGACTCCTGCAATTACAGAGGGGAATCCTACACTCCAATCCAAGCCTTCCATTTCAAATTTATTATCTAATCCATGTTACCATTGCAGAAAGCACACAAAATTCCCATTTGGTTTCAGCTGTTGAAGTACTTATGACTGCCTTAAGTTCTAAGTAAGTTACAGTAATATTACGGCTTATAAGCATCATACCTGAACAAATCTGGGTGGAAACTTTTGTCTTAGGTCTAAAAGCAAAGCATCTACCCGTTGCCTCTGGAAAATAGAACTCGGTTCTTCTTTCTTCTTGGCTTTTGGTTTAGCTTTCTCTGCAAGTCACAGAAACGTAAGAGAAAGCTGTATTAAAAGTTCTATTCTCTTAGCAGCTCTTTGTTGTGTGACAAGTAGGTATTCGTCTCTCCTCTAAACTACACCTACATTTTCCCCTTGACATCAGTTATTTTTTTTGTGGAAACATTTTTAAGGACAATTCTTCCCTCCTGACAAACTGGTGTGGCTTCTGAAAATGTACTTTAGTCTCCAGTGGGTTGAAGAGTTGCCCACTTCGTTGACACGCAGCTCACCATTTTCATCTCCCACCCATGCCTCGATGTTCATCCCCATTACCACAAAAAAACAAGATTCTTTCCACCTGAGAGGGAGTACTAACTTACCCTTCAGACAGACAGACACTTAACCTCATCTCTACACCATCACTGTACATTCCCTCAAACTTTTGCCTACATTGCCTTCCCTCTCCCAAAGTATGCAGGAGCAACTAGGAATCATACCTCGTTCTTCTTGATCTTTGAAATGCCACCAGTAGCCCTTGGACGGGTGATAGCGACAGTACGACATAGCTTCTTCAAAAGCAGACTGAATTCCATGCACTGCAGTGAGCTTTCAGAACAACAACATAAGTCAGTGTTCAGAAATTAAGAAGTACAGTATAAATTTTTGAAAGCAGAGGTTTTAAAATTAGTATTCTGTATTCATTTTTGTTCTGGGAAGGGAACTTGGGACATCTAGTTTTGGACCAAAAATGTAATCTCTTTAACAGGCTCTTACAAGACCTTTTCTGAAGTGCTTTTCTAAAGTGACAGAGAAAAATTTACAAAAGCAGTAGTTTACTAGAACAGAAGAAATCAAAACAAACCCAAGTATCCCATTTAAAAAGAAGTATCACATCAACATAAAAACATAAGCCTCATGTAAAGAGAAATATTACATTACATTAACATTCCAAAGCAAGCTTCACTGAATACGTATTTAATTACTATTTCATATGGATACGTCATGCAATTTTTCTTTTGATTATTTGAACCTCATGCCATTCCGCTAACTGTGCGGCTTCAGTTACTCTGATCCCCCATCCTTAAACAATGGAACCTACTTTTTGGACCATTCTGCACTCTCCCAGGATCTTTCATTTCCATGTGGGATGCACATCATATTAATCAGTGGGGTTTGTTTTAAGTTACTGTATATTACACAAGATCTTTCCTCAAAACAGTGAAGGAGGGATTTAAACAGCCTGGGGAACAACCAAAAGTAAAAGCAGATACAAACTGGCATACATCAAAATGCACGGAACACTTACAACTCTGGAGTTAATGACAGACCCTAAGTCAGGTGCCTGATAAATCACTCCAGCTATAATATAGTAGTCGGCCAACGGAATAACTGTGGGGAAAAAAAAAAAAGGCAGGATCAATTTAAAACTCTGGCTGAAGACTGTTGCTGAATTTCAGTAGTAACAGCAGAAATTGCAATATTCATCTTATCACCAACTTTTCTCTTTTTAACTTTTTCCTTCAAGTTCCTTTATTTGCACTGTAGCCACAGACTGATAAGGGAAAAAAAGAACAAGGTCTGCTTTACAGATAGAAAAGCATCAGCTTTAAGTCCTGTCCTACTGCAAACAAATAGCTGACCTTACAAGAGTTGGGGTTTTAGAGCTACACAAGAGTCAAATGAACTGCCCTAGAAGTAGTTCCACTTGCCTTTGCTACCAGTAGAAACCCACAACAACGTAAGATCTCATTCTTCTGGCCGAGCTTTCTCCAACTTCTACAGTCATCTTAGCTAGATTTCTCAGATCTGATGGCAACTAAGCACACACAGAGCATGCCTTTCTGAATTAATAACATTCTGCCAAAAAAAAAAGACTACCTTCCAAAGGCATTTGCTAAGTTAGATTTGGAACCTCTACTGACTGATCAAGACTTCTTGTTCCTCTGCACTGCAGCTCTAATGAATGTCACAATTGCCTCCATAATACTCTGCCAAACATTCTTCAACTGAGAAACTACAGCAATGCTATCAGCTCCGCATTCCTAAGGATCTTACCTGCACACACATTTGTTCCAGTTCCTCCATCTGTATTAACAGATTCTGTCTGAACTTTATTACTGACAGGACCCAATTCATCCAGTACTTGCAATTTATGGAGCTTGGACACCTGCCTAAATTAACAGACCAAGATAACTGGGTGCATATTACAGCCAGTACCTACTTCTCCTCAAAAGAAAGAGGATTCTCAACATTTCCTTAGAAGTGGAGCAAGACACAGAACAGCAGCTTTACTGTCTCACTGCTCTGTACCAGAGCAGCCTACTTTTCTAGGCAGGTAACTCTCCCTAATCATTGATCTAAACATTTTTCCAAAATAATTTCAAATAGGCAAAAACTTGGCTTAAATGATTTAAAATATAAATACACTTTTTTTTTAAAAAAAAAAACCACACAGAAGTCATAACAGGCCTGCAGCAGTTCTATCCGAGTACTCAACACTAGCTGTGAACTCATTAAATTTTAGTTTTCCACCCCCATTCTCATGTCTCAAATACACTGATATTTGTACCATGATGAAATGAACCACATGGTTAACATTTGAGCTAGGGAACTATGCAACTCAATCAAGGTACCCAACACAAATTGTACAGTCACAATGGGAAAAATGTTACCAAACAAGTCCCAAATCAGTTCCACCAAACATACATTTGTGTTACAGCAAAAGTCTGAGCACACATATTGTGGAAACCTCAACTTTACTCTTGATCTAAGAAGTGTCAAAACAGGAAATTAAGGGCTGCATGACATTTTCATAATCATCTTTTGAAAGCTAGATTCAAAACCTTTCATAAAGAAACAACTTGAAAAAAAATCTATTAAAGAAGGAATCATGCATGCTCTTTTTCAGTATGGAACTGCAATATAAAGAGGCTGTTACCTGATATAAGCAAGTAAGAAGCATTGCTAGAAAAGGGAAAGTCCTGTACAAGACCAAAATGCATATGCAGAGCCTAAGTCACTAAAAAAAAGTTAAGAAATAACTAGCATTAACCCTGACTTTTCCGTAAAGCTTACTCTGAAATAACCTAAATTTTACATATACATGCAGTAAACACAGAAGACAGTCCAGTAACTATTGAAATGCAGTTACTTTTCTAACTAATCACACATGCACAAACAAATCTAAGGTTAAAAAGGAATAATGAAGCAAGCTGCATGCAAATGGAAAAAATCTGCAGTATTTTATTTAAAACTTGGAAAGGTCATCAGTGACACTGTAAGAAGGAGTGGTGCCGTTGCCACAAGATTACCTCGTGGTTCCAAAATACTCAGTTCTCGGAGGAATAACCAAAGTAACAAGCATTTGCAGTATCTCATAGTCATTTTTCACATGGGTTGTTACCTTCTACTGATGAGATCCTACTCAGCAATCCACAATTAAAAGGGGGAAATAGTGCAGGATAAGAGAGTGACATGACACAAACAGAAGCATGAATGATCCCTCTCCCTAACTAATGGAAATCATGGTTCTCCAAAATAAATAAATCCCATACTAGCCACTTCAGATTATTAGCTCTAATTAAACTAAGCCTATCAGCCCCAAGCAATGATATCATCAGCCTTATATTCAAATAATTAAAATGAAAACTCTTGCATGGTGTAACAGATAAATATGACATGGCATGAACCCTATTATCAGTTTCCCATAGCAAAATATACCATAAGGCAGCACTTTCTCATTGCACTCTTCACATTTCACCACAAGATGGCAATCCCTGCTATTAGCACACTAGAGGTCACTCTGCTAGACAAAGATCTCCACCCCACCACAAAGCCTCATACCCTTTTATTTAGATTTAAGATAAAGGCAGAGAAAGGGAACCAGAAGTGCTTAAACACAAATTAGGAACAGATAAAAGCGACTAACTGATCAGCCTTCTCAACAGTAACAAGAACTGAGTGACCTTACCTTGTGTTGGAGATTGCCTTTGCTGCTTTCGGATAATGAAGAGAATGGGTTCCTGAGCATGAAGAAGGATGTACTCCACTCCAACCATCTGGCTGAAAAAGAAGCAACCAGAATAAGTATCTTCCTCAAAGTCAAATCGGTAGGTTGTGATGAGCTACCAAAGGGTCTGGCAGTAAATGGATGAAGTTCTGATGCTTTGGAAGCTCTTCCATGTAACGTGCAGTAAATAAAGGCATAGAATTTCCTGAGCTAGCTATCAAAACCTAGCTGCATATAACAAAGGGAGTTATAACAACCTGACAACATCTGAGTAGAACACATCAGCAAACACATAAATAACAAGAAAGATAATCTATCATCACAGAGATGTCATTTAAACACAGAAACAAAGGACCAGTGTATGATGTGACCATCTGTGTCTGATGTGACAGCCTCTCTGCAACCACATCTGAGCACAAGTGACTTTCCCAATGAACTTTTAGCTCAGCTTGCACATTCCCTATCATATTGTGGAGTCTTTAAATAGTTCTCAAACATCTCACTTGTGCTCAGTGTAGCAGATGGAGAACTGCAAAGAAAGTTAACTTCCGCATGCTGCAATCTCATTACACAACCATCTGTGACCAGTTTATTTACAAGACTCACTAGTTTTATTATCCATACTAAAAAGCCAGCTCTCTGGAGGAATTATCTACTAATTACGGCACATAGCCAGCGGGATATGGAGAAAGAAACTATTTATGAACTCCAAGTATCCCCTAACATAAACCCTATTCACCACAGAAAAACATTTAACTACATTACCATTACTCAGGTTCTGTTGAGCTGGGAGGATGAGAGAAAACAGCTTTTCTAATTCAGAGAAATATCTAAAAGGTGATTTACTGGAATCTCAGAACATACATAGAATACTTCATGCTAAACACCTTCCTGAAATGGCATAAGAGGAAGTAGAAGACATCCAAACACACACACACACAAAAAAAAAGCTGGGTTCCCTGGCAAGCAGTGGGACTAAAAAGCACAGAACAGGAGGTTTCCAGCATGCTGCCATTCAACCATCAAAACCTCTGGATGGAGGGACAAAGGACACTGCACAGGAAGCAGTTCCAAATTACAACTTACTTCAAATGGTCCAAGGTCATCCGCTGCATTTTGACAACTTCATTGTTACACGTTCGGTCATAGAATGGGTTACTTCGCTCTGAGAAATAGTCCAACACACTCCCATTGTTTAATATTGGAATCCAGGAGCTGTCAACCCAGGAAATTCCCAAGAGATTATCTGGGAAGAGAAATCTACACTGAGTACCAAAGCAGCTGGAAGCACTACAAATAACCTCCAGGAGTAAATTGCCACCAGTTCACGATTATAGCAGGGGAAGGAGGTGGAACACAGCCTCACATAAACCAGTTCTAATTAAAAATGTGTTTAATAGACTTCAAATAATAATGGATAACCTTTAACCTTCCACAGTTCTGTTGTAGGTACACAATCAAAATACAGTCTTTTTTTGTTATTGCACTTTGCTTGACCATAGCTGCTTGTATACCTTCATGTCTCAAGACTGTGAGCAGGGTCTGTGTGCACACGTGTGCTGTGTTGGTGGGAGATACTTAGATCTGATACTGTATATAATATTATCACAGTACATCTACTCAGTAGTATTATATACAGTTTATTTTACAAACCACAGCATTAGCTGAGTAGAAGGACAATCCAAAACATGGCTCCTTTTGAAAGCTAGGTCTCTGGTAAGTAATTTGAATTTACTAAACTAAGTTTGAATTAGCTGGGGGGGAGTGGAGGCGGGGAAGTGATACACTAAATCTGAGCCCGGTCATGTCTAAAACAGTTTATTTCTTACAAAAATAGTTTCCAAGCTCTAAACTATGATGCTGAAAAATAGGTAAAACACTACAGAGATCTATTAATTAAACCAAGAGTTTTCTTTTGCTAAAGCCAATGAGTAAACTACTGAGTGAAACAAAATAGTGGCATGGATAACATTTCTAAGATGTTCGGTTATCAAAATACGTATCACTATGATATCACAGCAGCTGATACTGTTACATTTCAAAGATTATTATTTTTTTATGTGGGTGAATGGCAGATACAAAGATGCTGTCTTTGGGCAGATGTTTCCCAGTAGTCTTAAACAAGAGATTCTACTCCTCACTCTACAATTAATCTGCCAAATCGCCTGCAGCAAATTACTTATTCCATAACTTGGTGGATATTACAGAAACCTAACTACAGAGTACTAACAATTCTATAAAAAAGCAAGTTTTTTTAAATGAAACATATGTTATAACCTGCAAATCATTATATGCCAGTTAAGTTCCTTCAGATTTGGGGCCACTTGAATTAAAATCCCTGGGTTTTATTATCACACTGCAGCAAAACGATGTTCCTCAAGCAGACCATAGAAACCAGTGTCAAGAATTGGTTCCACAGTCAACAAATCTGCTAACATTGAAGATCCACGAGGCACCTTGAAAAGCACCCTGAAATTCATCCATTTTAAACCGTAGCAGCAGCAAATAGAATTACCCAGACACAAGAAGGCAGGCACATGCATTGTTCAGAGTCAAAAAACATAAGTGATGGGAAGTCATTGAAGAATAAATGAAGAACTGAAATTCCCTTCTCACAGGAACCACTCCCTTAAATTCACGCATTATATGCATACCCAGCACTGCCACTCATCATTCCACTGTGAATATTTTACTTCTGCAACAACTCTGCATACTCAAGGATGACTTGATCAGTTCCAAAAACGTCAGCTTATATACTATTAGCAGCTTCTCTGAGGAACAGTTAATAAAGTAACACTAGCTGCCTAGCAAACCAGGAAAAATGCAGCATAAATAGTCACATGTAATCACTTTGCCTCGTTAATCTCAGAATTGGCAGCCTAACTCTTTCATAGAACTGGGGGGGATAAGGAAGTCTAGAGGCATTAATATTATTTCACATATGCTATTCTCTCTTCTCACTATAAAAAAGGAAATCTCTGAAACACAGCACTAAGATCCATTATTAAGCACTTAGGTTGTGGTAGCACTGATTATCCTAAATGCCTTCCAAAACCAAAATACAAGCTTTCCTTCCCAACAAAACCAAAATCTTAAGTGCTCGCATTCTTGCCATAATAAATTCTCATATTACATTACAAATACAAACTTTTCTTGCTTGTATGATTAACAAAAACTACATTTCTCAAGAAGAATGTCAGGCAAGCTTCATATATATAGCTATAATGCTGTATATAGACTGATAAATGTATCATAAAACAGACTATAAAGTTGGGCTCTAAGGCTCAATTATCCATAGCTGCTTAGTGCCAATATTTATAACTCCCTTTTAAACTAGCAAGATTGTTCTCTTACACTAGTCTTGCAACAAAGGGCAGGACAAAAAAAAACCAACCATGAACCTGACACACCTGTTATTCCCACTAAGAAGGGAGTAACTTCTGTTTATTTTGGGTACAAGAAAGAAAGGATGGTGGTCCTGCTTCCCTGTTCCTTTTGAAAACAGGACATCTTGTTCAAAGCATTTTTTGTGGAACTTGCATCATAAATGCAAAAACAAAGTGCTTGTGACAATACTGCCAGTCTGCTATGAATGTCGAGACAATTTGGGAGACAAGCCAGCAAACCATGGCAAAAAATAAGGACAGTAATTCACACAACATGTTGTACGTGGCTTTGCAGGCTGGCTAGACCAACACCAGGCTTTGACAAACCGAAAGGAACAGTAAAATAGTTTAATAGCTTAAAAATAGAAGTATGCTTCAAATTCAACTTAATATATTGAGCCAAAGTAGATACAAGACTTTGAAGGGGCTTAAATGATCTGGATTAAGACAGAAGGCTCTCACACCAGCTAATAACTTAATACAGCACTCCTGCCATTAATTGTCCACATAGCTCCTTGCTGCAGTCTGAAACAAGGCAATCAGAAAAGCAAACATGGCTGCAGACATCATTAAGTAATAATTTGAAGAAAAAAGGAGAAAACCTGTGTGGCATTATCAAAATTAACCCTTCACAAGCTTTCCCTAAATACCTGCTCTTGGTCATTCTCTGAGACTCCACGACACAGGCTTTCAGTATGATTCCATTCAGACACTCCTATGGAGAAAAATAATTTCCTTTCTCATGCCTTCTCAACCCCTTCTTCCTCTCTCAAAGTTCAAACTTCACAGGAATTTAACCTGTATTTTGTTTACAACGTAAACCTTTGTTAATACTTCATTCAAATATCACCCCTTCTTCAAAACATTCTCTCTTGCCATTCACATCCCTGAAATCTCACTCAACCCTTTCTTGTTCTTAATTACATCAGCTTTCTTTCTGGCTTTTCTAACACCTGGCCTGCCTCATCACATCCACCCAAAGCACTGTTAAGATTACCAGCCTAACTCACCGCTTTGGTCTTGTGTTAGTCCCGTGTATGCCAGTGTTTCCCACTTTCCTCCCAGTTCAGAGCAAAAATTCTCTTTAAGCTGTTGCTTTAAGCTCTTTAACATAAGCTGTTCCCTTATGCTACCGTCTCACCCCAGGACCTCCTTATTCCACCTGAAAATGCAGAATTGTACCAGAATGGAGGCTTGTTTTTCCCAGGTGGCCCTGAACACGCCCTCCTGGCCTGCCTCATGTCTAAGAAAACTGATTTTTGGGCAGTTTTTCCTCCCAGTTCCTTCTCATAACATAGATGCATTAGCAATGCTACTAAACTCTCTTATGCAGACTTCTCAAAGACATACAAACTGCGTAGCTCCATTACCCCTACAGACCACTAATAAAGGAAGCAGCTCTATTGTCCTCGCGTGTCTGGCCACACCTCACCGTCCACTAACTTGGACGCTCCTTGGAGCGAACGCTGCTACCACAGCAACCTCCAGCTAGCCAGCCAGGCCGGTGGCCACTACACCAACCTCCTCCTTCAGCCGCACCCGCCCCGGGGCAGCCAGGCCCGCCGTGCCTCCTCATGGAAGGAGCCCACCCCTTCGCGCTCCGCGCCCGCCCAGCTCCACACGGAGGCGGCCCCTCCCAGGACCCGGAGCTGCAGGGAGCCCCGAGCCCCCCCACACGCCCCGGCCCTACCTCGGATATCTACAGCCGCCATGGCCCAGCCGCGCCGCGCACTTCCGCCCGGCGCCCTGACAGGGGGAGGCGGCGAGGACAGGAAGCGGGGTAGAGCGGCGCCGGCAAGCAAGACGGGAGACTAGAGCGGCACCACCCCCGGCGGGCGGGCAGAGGGCGGGGCCTCCGGCGGAGGGGCGGGGCCAGCCGGGGCGAAGGTGGTCCTCGGCCAGCCCTGCCGTGCGATGGGATGGGGTGGGATGGGGTGGGAC
>VFFE01000322.1:0-20518 GCA_008921705.1 Burhinus oedicnemus | reverse complement strand
GGGATGGGATTGGGTGGGGTGGGATAGCATGGGGTGTGGTGGAGTGGGATGGGATGAGATGGGTTGCAGTGGGATGGGGTGGGCTGAGATAACATCACTCATCCCAGCACGCAGCCGCTGGCGGGGGAACCACAAGCGTGAAGCGAAGGGTTGTGCTGCCCCAGCCTCCCACCACGACCACAAGGTGACCCGCTCTTCACCCATGAGTGATACATAACCACAACGGTGGAATTAGTGATGAAAACTAAATGCATTTTTAATGCTAATTCTGAGCTGTTGGTTCAAAAACAGAGACACAGGCTTTTTACTATTGCTTTCACCTTGTCTTGGGCCTTCTGGTAGTTGTCAGTCACTTTCAAAGTAAAAGAGATGTGGGCTGCACGTTCCTGCTGAGCATCACACCCATTCTGGTTGAGTTGCCTGGGGTAGCCCTGATTTAGATTATGTGTGGGAATAATACGGGATGTTTGAGATCACACCAGCAGAACACTGCATGGTTCCTGTCCTGAGTTTTGGTCCTCAACATTTTGACTCTTAAGTGGTATCACCGGTCATTTATAGGGTGAAGAACAACATTCAGTGGGTGGAAGAATAGACATACACTGAAGATTTACAAGCTTTTTCTCTAGACTGACAATCACAATCCACCAATCTGCTGTACAGAGCACCCAGTATCCCCGCTGATGGCACGTCAGGTTGATAACTGGTGATGGAACTTCTTTCGCTTCTGTTAGAGAGACGTGTACAGTGTGTATAAAGTACAGGAAAGGGATATAATTATTGTATGAGGGCAATCATAAAGTTAGGACAAACCAGAGCTGATGCTGCTTATTTGCTCTTCATTCCGTCCTCTTGTACTGATGTGTTAGGAGATGGATTTTAATTGCATAACCACATAGTCTTCTTCCCCCCCCAGCATTCGTGTCTCGTTCAATATGTTAGAGTCACTATACAACTCGCAGATATACTGGGTTTGTTTTCTGTGAAGGAGAGCTGCCTGCAGAACACTTGCTTTAGGTGTTTCAGATGTTAGAAGATGTCAAGGTATCAAGGGAAGGTTACAGAAAATGACAATATCAAATAGTTAAGGCAGAAGAATGCTGCTTTGGAGAACTGGACTCTACCCTTGCCAGTGATATAGGCATACATTATATTAATGAAGTTTTTTCAACCTAACGTTTGACATTTGTCCAGTAATTTCAGTCCCTCGTTTGTTGGAGACTGGCAGGGATCTGATCTATAGATGTGCTGAGCCCTCGCTGCAAATGAAATTAGGTGGTCATGTTTTGTGTGTTTTATAATTCTCTGCACTCTGAGAAGTTGAATTCTCTGAAATCCCTCTCAGATTAAGCACCCAAAATAAGATTTTTGTAATCTCTGTGCCTCGACTGCATCTCCAAAAGGGGGGTGATAACAAGTCCCTTAACTTAGAGTGGTTTGTGAAAATAAATGTAATAATATCTGCAAAAATGATGGTGGTTAGCATCATGAGGAAATTAATAATCCCTGCTTCAAAACAGGATTTGCTTAGTGTGCAAAAAATACCTAAACAAGATTGAGCAGTAGAAGAAAACAAAGTATTGAACAGGTGAGCACCATCCATCCTTAATGCTGAATACAGAAGGAAGCCATGAAAACATGGCACTTGATAGTCTTTAATGGCACAACTACATTAAAAACCTTAAATTTTCAGTTTTCTCATTTCTGAGTGCTTGTCTTTGCTGCTGAGATGCTATTCTGTACAACATACTTTTCCACCGGGTAATTCACATGTGCGCACACTGCAGATCCCCATTCGTTAGTTGACTGCTACTTGTTAGCCGTTTCTACCTTTACCAAACACATGTCTCTAGCCTTACCCGCAGCAGAGTGTTTCCAAATAGTATTATGATAGGTTGCCATCTGAAACCCAATATTTAAATATCCCTGTCATGAACTCCTGGAGAGCAGAAATGTCAAAGACATAACAGCCGCCCCTTTGGAGCATCTCTGATGCCCTGTCACATTCCATATTTGTGCAAAACATTTCTCTTCAGTAGCAAATGGGAACTCAACCTCCATCTAAATTATTCACGTTGTCCATCTTTCCTGCTGACTCCACACCTCGCCTCAGCAAGTATGTCTTCAGATGAGTGAGGGGCTGAAAAGCAAAGGCTCCTGGATGGGAAATAATGGGGTTTGATGGCTTACTATAAATCTTCAATTACATGGTGAGACTAGCTGAAGCACTGCTGGAAAGAATTGTTCATCTGGTAACATTTTCACCTTCTACTGCAGCATAAAAGCCTAGGGCTTTTTCACTCAGCTTCCTCTAAAGGGAGAGTCCTAATGAGTACTGCGGTTCTGTCCTTGTTAGCAGGAGGTGTGGATTACAGATGGAGAGCTAATGAAAGCTACCCGGTAAAATGAGGAATTCATGCACACTGCTTTTAATGTCAAAGAAAGGCACCTTAAGCAATGAATATTTAGATGTATCCATTCCATTTGTGTGTTTTAAAAATGCATAAAATACTTGGATAAAAACTGCCACCTTTTCATGCCCCGGTGTTTGGACGTCATTTAGTGTCACCCTCCCTCAGTGGAATTATTTTTATGTCTTTCTCTGATCAGAGCTGATGAGGAATCTCATCCTACTATGTCACCCTCTGCTGGGCACTACACATGCGTATACCAAGAGAGACTGTTCCTAATTTACAATGTTCGTTATCTCCAGTGGATGCAGGATTGGTAGTGCTGAGCACTTCAATCACGTTATGGGTACAGTGGGGACACTAACAAGGACTCCCTTCATAGTCTCAAATAAACACAGCTAAATTGAGAGAACTACGTCTACAAGTGGAAGGAAAATCATCTCTGTGTGCATCTCTAGCAGTCCACAGGGGTGGAACAAATAAGCTAGCTATATGCCATCAGGTGAAAAGTATTGTGTATTTATCATTATACTCTGGGCAGTTTCGAAAACATATTAGGGGCTGATGAACAAGGAGATCATCACAGAGCCTTGGATTCTGCCAACCTGTGTTTGAACTCACAGTTTAATAGTAACAAGCTCCAAGCCCCTTTCAGTGTTCTGGGCATATCTAGTTCTGCAGTGAATCACAAGGGAAACTTAAATTCCTATGTTAATGCAAAATTTCTGGGCTTAAATTACTTATGAAATGAGCCATTTGATACTGGTTTTATAGTAAGTAGGAATGGGAAAATGTTCTTTTAAATGCTTATCTTCTGGTTTGGGGGGAAGACATCAAAAAAATTAATAAACCAGTGACAGAAAATCAATGGGCAATGCAAGGAAAACGCTGAAATCACAAAATCTTAAAGGAGGGAAGGGATGGTTTGAGGGGGCTACTATGAGTTTGTTCCCCTTATTTTGTTTTAACATTTTTGCTGGTGAAGTTTCCTTCTTTCCACGCTGGAAACAACGACAATGTTACCAGTCTCTTCAGATGGCACTACACATGCAATCATTTACAGAATAGCTTCCAGTAGGCCTTAAAAGCCATCGTTGAATCATGCTTTAGAAACCCATAGCATGGCCAAATTGCAAAATTCTGGTTTTTAAATCCTTAATCAGGCACTTTTGCTGACTTCAAAGTCTGTTAATTTCTCCTTTCGTTCAGTGCATCTGCCTGTACTTTTCCTTTTCCTGAGATGGTGTTTTCTGCAGTTTTTATAAATACCGCTAATCACATGCATTGACTATAGAAAAAAATAGCCAGGCTTGTGTGCTCTTTTTTTTCTCCTGGAAAAATGCCATGGGGAATATCTAACTAAAGTGGCTGCAACGATGGCTGCAGCTGGTGCCCTCTTCAAAACTGGATCCCCCCTCATTGCTCTCAGCTCTGGGCTGCAAAGAGCAGAGAAGCTGGGGGACAGCGGGAAGAGTGATGCTCCTGGCATCCTCAGAGCATTTTAGCACAGCTCATAGTGCTTTATTACAGTCACCTGTTCAAAGGTATGGGGAAAAAAAAGATAAAACCTTGGTAAGAGTCTAAAAGCTTCCTGAAAACAATTAGTCTCCCAATAAACCCCAAAAGGCTATCTGTCAATGAGTTAATAAAGATGAAATGCCAGGATGCCACATGGCTGCTAACAGCTGCAGGCAGGAGGGGAAATGAGCTCCCAAGCAAAGAAGCACCAGCTATGTCATCTCGTGCACGATCACATATTAAAGCCACAGGGAAGCTCAGGGCGCTGGCTTTTGTCTTTCTGCAGACGTCTCTGATCTGAACATCTCTGCTGCTGCATTGGTATTATCAGCACAAAAGCCCACAACACAAAAGGATGCAACAAATCCAGTCTGCAGGTGTTGGATCACCCAGAGGTGACTGGTGGGAGAAGCAGAAGTTGCCCTGTGTCCCGAGAGGGGTCAGACGCAGACTGATGTCCGGGAAGAGGCAGATTGAGCTGTCAGGTAACCCCAGAGCACGGTCTCCATCCCACACGGCTCTACTTGTCCACATTTGTTTTCTGGACCGGGAGTCAACTGGTGCTTTATTTCCAACCAGTTTCCAAAGGGCGGATCGAGGTCCTGGAGCAGAGCTCTGGCCCCGCTTGCTGCCAACGAGCAGGCAGTGAGTGACCGCTGACAGCCAAAGCTTGCCTGGGAGAGGGAAGGGAAGAAAAGCAAAGCAGTCGCTTCCCCATGCATCCTCTCTATTGCTCATGCCTACCAACCTAATGATCCCAATCTCCAGACCGCACCACAGGCGTAGCATTTGTAGAGTACCTCTCAGTAAGCCTTGAATGCCATCGTTTCACTGTGCATTACAAACCCTGGCCAAATCACAAAGTCCTTGGGTTTTATGCCCTTACTCAGGTGCTTGACTGATCTGAAAGAAGGTTTCAATAAAATAAGAGTCTCCCTAGTCTGATGAATGAAATCAGGATTTGCTTTCCTGGTTTGCTGTATTTTCTGTTAAAAAAACAGGGCTTTGGTTTGGCAGTGTGCCCTCTGTTACCCAGTGGGAGGATGCAAAACATGGACAGGCTGACCAGATCAGGAAGTGAAAAAAAATGCTTAATTTAAGTGTTTTGAGATTGGAGAGACCTGCAAAATCCAACAAGCAGCATAGGTGGCAGAACATGAATGAAACCTCCAATAAACTTTCTGCTTGAACAAGCCCAGGCCTTATAATGCTTAAAATAAAGGGTTTTATTTCATTTCAGTGAAGCACTTTCAGCTCTGCTCTGTCCATTTAGGCACATACCTTTCTTTTCCTGCACCTTCTGTCTACCTGAAACATATTTCCTCACCTACTATGAAATCTTAGCGTGCTCATTCCACCCCTGTCTCAGGCACCTAATTGGCCAGGCAGGTCCTTGATTGGATCCCTTCTTCCCCACTCTCCTTTCACATTATTTTTTCCTAGTGGTGGTTGCCTGGTGACCCTAACACCTCTGCTTCCTTCCCAAGAATTTTACATTTTCCTCCCCAACAGGTAGTGATAAAAAAACCATTATTTCCATCCTGACTGCTATGTCCCTTCCTCATCTGTGCCTCCACACTACGCAATGTTGAAGGCAAACAAGCCACCCAAGCATTGACCCCAGGCTAGCTATCTCTACACAGCCAGGGCTGCTCATGCCCAGGCTCAGACACAGAGAGAATTAACAGTAACGACTGAGCTGACCTAAGGTGGGGAACTTGGTGCAGTTGCTGGGCCTGTGGAAAATGAGCTATAGCAAAGTGTTCCTTCTCTGCTGGGTAATACTGCATTATCCAAAGTTATTTGCAAGGTAATTGGACACTGTTTTGGGCAGAGGAAAGTTCCAGTTTGGTACAGGTGGCATGAGTTTATGGGAGCCGTTCAGCCCAACAGCTACACAGGGCTTTTGCCTGTTTAGTCTGCACAAGGTATTTTCAGAGAGGGGATTTACTTGGTCACTGCAAGTGTGGCTGAGAAGGTTTGGGTTCCTCTTCCTTTCCATTCAGAAGCTACTGCAGAGAGCATCACTATAGGCTTCACCTTGTTGCCCTGTAGCATCTAAGCTACAAGGTCCTCTACCTGGTAGGAAACTACTAGTGGACCAGTGCTCAGCACTCCCAGGGCTCTGGGAACTAATACAGGTGCATAAGTCTGCTCAAATAGTTCTGGACTGCAATTTTGCAATGGAATCCCATTCTCAGGAGCATCCATCCCTTCTGCAGGAGCAGCAAAATTCCTATCACAGGCTGCTTTAAAAAATGATGGTTCTCCTCCCCAAATACAGAGTATCTCATCTTTGGCTTCAGTATGGTCCCAAAGAAGCAAGGTCGATCCTTTGGGTATCAGAAAAATATCAGACCATTATGTTGGTGCTGCACTCTCCATCATCAGAGAGTGAGATTAGTCTTGCTATGGCACTTCACAGAAACCTAAAGAGGCTGTAATTGTGACCCTGCCCTCACAATGTACAAAGCTGGAAACAATCCAGCTTGGCAAGAGGGCACTTTCCAGTACATTTTGCACACGAGAGAAATCTCCATCTGGGGATATTCTCTCAACCAGATCAGCCAAGAATGGGCCAGTTGTGAGTATTTGTTATGGTCTGAGGAACCCACAACAATTTATTGTTGTTTAGACAATTATTCTCTCATCTGATGACCCCTCCCCACCCAGGAAGGGGAATCGGGGAAAAAAAATAAGGAAACCCAGTGGTTCAAATATAAACAGATTTAATAGAATAAGATTAGATAATTAACATTAATAACAGTAAATAACCATTATTGATACCAATACCAATATAAAGTATACAAGGATTATACTCAGCCAGTTATATCAGCAGGAAGCTGTGCACTCCCAGCAGTGGACAGCAAATGTCGGAAGGGAAGGCCTCAGAGCTCAGGGGTCTGGCACTGGTGCAAGAAGTTCTCTGAATCACCACGTGAAGGGAGACAGAGCACTTTGCAGCAAACTTTCTAATTTATATTGAATGTGACGTTCATAGTATGAAACAATCCTGTGGGCCAGCTCGGGTCAAGTGCCCGGGTCTCACTCCTCCTCATCCCTGCACCTGGCTAACTTGAAAACACTGACACCTTGAAACCCACACACCATAGCTGGCTATAAAGTAAATGTTTTCACAAATTCAGACACTAGAGCCTTCTAAAGGTGCAGTTTTCCCAATCATTAGAAGAGAAATTAGTCCTGTGTCGCTCAAACTAGGACAGTATTTTACATCAGACTTTGATAGGAAAGAGTAGGTTAAACGAATTAATCACAGAATCATAGAATCATAGAATGGTTTAGGTTGGAAAGGACCCCAAAGATCACGTAGTTCCAACCCCCCCGACATGGGCAAGGACACCTCCCACTACACCAGATTGCTCAAAGTCTCATCCAACCTGGCCTTGAACACTTCCAGTGATGGGGCCTCCACAGCTTCCCTGGGCAACTCACGCCAGCTCACATCACAGAAATTCAGCATGTGCTTCAAACAAATGACAAACCTGCACTGATACCAGAGCTTCATCTTTATAACTGAAAGTGCCACAGCACCTCTCTGCTTTGCAGATCATACTGAAGTCGGCAGTATGTGGCAACTTACAGAATAGTCTGGGACAGTTGTACATCCAGCAGAGAACTAGTCATGTCTTTCTGTCAGTGCAATGGAGAGAAGAGCAAGGACACTTATGGATTAACATGCAAAAGATCTTATTTGATCATTCCCCCCACTCCCCTCTCCCCAGTGTTTTAAATATCTCCTTTGTCGAACAGGAAAAATTCAGGATAGCAAGGCAGGAGATAGGTGAATATAGCTGATCTACTGGAGAGAAGCCAAAACAGCAAAGCCAGGCATGTGTATAGTACTTAGCACAGTGGGGCTCCACTGGGATGCAGGAGCTATCATGATCCAGTGATAAATAATGATAATAAGAACATCAGGAAGTGAATACAGACAAGCTATATGTCCTACAAATCTGTCAAAAATTAACATTTACCATCAGCAATACACCACATGACTGACCTTCATAGCTTGATTCAGTGCCATGAAGTGTAGAAAGTTGGCTGAGGGAACAGAAGGTAAGGCAGGGCAATGGGCACCCTCCATCAATAGGGCTGTTTCTCCAGGACAGGCTTCCCCAGTATGGGACAAATCAGCAGCAAAGTGTTGTCATTCACATACTGAGCACTGCATCTGTAAAAAATTGCATCTGTAAGAAACTGCATTTCTGCCCAGCAGAAAATGCCTTTACATAATCAGCCTGGGCTCTGCACTGATGAAGGACATCATGAGCCTTACCAAGCTATGCAGTCTTGTTCACCCAACCCCAAAATATATCACTAACCCTTGTTTAGTCTCTGCTGCTTACCAAATCTCTCAATCATGTCGATTTATTATTTTTTTATTACAAGTTATAACAAGATTTGCATTTAAGGAAGGTTAAGCTAAATGAGTTTCCTTGCCTTTGTAAAGCCACCATCAGAGCTGTGGTGAAAGCAACATCCTTCCAACTTAAGCTCCAGGTTGACTGGAGCATCTTTTCCATCCATATTATCCATCTGTGCAACTCAGGATGGTTGTTCCTTCCCAAAAGGGAAAGGTGAGCGGTGAGGAACATTTTGTGGCTTCTGACTTACTAGCCTTTGAGAGGAATTCCTGGACTCCATCCTGGGGAGAACAACTGGTCATTTCAAACTGTATCTCAGGCGAGTCTCAAGGATACACATGCTGTAGCCTGAATTTTTATACTGCTCATGGGTTTTCTACTTTCTCATCCACAGTGGCTTTTATGGCAGACCAAATGTCTGCTCTGTCTTTGAACATTTACAAAAGTGGTTGTGGAAAGCTGTATTCATCACACATTTCTCTCTCTGTATGAGTCTCATTTGTTAAAATTTGTATGTCTGCCTATGTTTTACAGTCATTATTTATCATATGTATCAGTACATTTTAAAATCTCTTTCAGTCTGTCTATGGGGAAAATACAGAATATATTTAATATTGTAAATTCTTGAGTTCCGCCCCAAAGATCTCAGACCCTTCAGGTCAGGAGACATTGACTTTCCCATTTGTGAATACTACGTTTCTGATGCCTCACTACTTTTCACTGCTAATGGAGTGGAAGTAACTATATACGGCATTTGTTTTCCAGATCCTAACTGTGTCATCTCCCATACCAATTTTCAATGCAACAGCTTGCCTCAATGACATCCAGAATCTAATCCTTTCTAGGAGCTGTGTTTCTTATTCCTGTAACCCTGAGACCTCAGTCAGTTGAGCAGATAAAAACTGGATTTATGAGTGCAAGGGTATGTCAGAATATCACCTCTCAAACAGAAGAAAAAAAAATCTATGAAGCTAAACGATTGTGCTGCTTATCCAGTCTGTCTGCACAAATCAACTTTTTCATAAAATATTCACTGTGATATAAAAGTGACCTGCTTGCTTTCAATCTATGGAAGATTGTGTGTTACACGATGATCTGATCTGTGATGTGAGCATGACACTAAGTGATTATATCAACTCCTATATCCTTAATACAGCTCACATATCTCATTTCAGAGTCCGTCCTAATTTTAAAGCACTCCTAATGCATATGGTAAATGTTTAGAAGCAAGTTTCTAAGCAGTTTGTCCATGCCTGTCATCTCTTCATTCCCTCATTCGCTAGGAAAATGCTAAAAACACGTCACACATTGATAAGGTGGCTTCATACGCTCAGTGATAGCAGCCCTAACCCCCAGCCCCTGTAAGCAGTGCGGCTGAGCAGCCCCATGCCAGCACGCGGTGCTGCGGGATGCGTCAGCGGGGCTGGGGCTGCCGGGAGAAGTGGGAGAGACCCAGGGCAGGGAGGTGGGAAGGTAATTCGGCTGAGATGCACAAAGGTGTTGCTAAGAGCTTGGACTTTAACCTCGGGCCCCTGTCACCTGCCCTGGATCACACTCCCAAAGGTTAATGCCCCGGCATGCCGCAGGGGTCAGCCTGTGACATTGGCAGCTCCGAGAGCTCTGTGCTGCTCACAAGCATGTGCTCACCCATTTTGTGTGATCAGCAGATGGGTTTGTTGCAGTGTCCCCTCTCCTCATGGGTACCTGTCTACAGAGGGCATCACCTAAGAATAATTTGAGTAAACTGTGTGGTTTGCGCGGAACCCTTCACATTTAGTAACGTAGGACATATATGTGAGTTACTGTAGGAAGAACCCTTAAACACAAAGAAAAAAGAATCACCAATAAACTAAACCAAATACTAAATAGGTTAGCAAGTAAACAACAGGAGGACAATTGCGACATGCCCCATTACTCCCAGCAGACTGGCCCAATTCCCACCATCCCCAAAGCCTCCCAATACAGAATGAGCGATCTTGCTAATAAGGTCAAGCATAGCTTATTCTTCTAACGGCTCTGCATTTTTCAGTGCTGGTATTTCTAAGCATAGCACTGTGATGAGAACAGTCAAACAATTGTGCAACTCCATAAAGGAAGGCAACAGCCCAGTGAGAGATTTTTCTAGGCTGATCCTCACGAGCAAACCATCCTTAATTGAAAACCAATGGACTACGAATTAAATGAAATCTAGATAGTGAAGTCAGTGGGTAGTTGATGGGAGATGCAGAGAAACAGAGGCATGGTCAGTGAGTAGTTTCATAAATCTATATTAATACAGATATTTTCATTTTAGAGGAAAAGTGTCCATTTTCTTTCTGTTCAGCCAGTGTAGATTTGATTAATGTAAATTATGAGCATAATGAGGGCAAGAAAAGCCTGGTTTCAGATTAATTCCTCATACACTGCACTTGACCTGGGCATGAGAATCATAGAATCACAGAATCACAGGGGTTGGAAGGGATGTCTGGAGATCATCTAGTCCAACCCCCCTGCCAGAGCAGGGTCACCTAGAGCAGGGAAAAATCCTAGAGAGCTGCGAAGTCTGTTACCTACTGTAGATTTGGCAGGTTTGCAGACAGGCTCTTAGAAAGTCTGTCCCGTATGTCCATGTACTTCACTGGTATATGCACAGACCTCTGAATTTATGCAACAGGGATTTTGCAAGTGCATCTTTTGTAGAAGGGGTGTCTTACTGACTTTAGCTGGACCAGATCAAGCCTTCAATTTTTTGTCCCTGTTTAGATAATGAGTTTTCACCTTAACCACCTTTCTCTGCTCTGCCCATCTTGGTAAGTTTGGTTACTCATTTGGGAATAGTGCCTACTTTTTTTAGTTGTAGAGATCCACGCCTTTGAAGTCTTGACTACAATCCACCTCTGGCACAATCTAGAAAACAATCAATGTGTGTCATTTCACAGATTTGTCTGAAGAAAATGGTGAGTCAGGGCTCAGACAAATTCTGCTTACCATTCCTGTCACAGGGATTGCTAAAAAAAGGCTAGCCATTATTTTAATTAATTTAGGATTAAATTGGCTTCCCCAGAGAACAGTCATCTGGATAGCAAATGCTACCTGTAGGGTGATGACAGATAAAAGGATTTTGCACATTATGCCTGTTTATGCCTCAACATGGATTTTTCACTGCCACTGACACTGAGCTTTGCTTCCTCACTCCTGTGCTGCTGTGGTCTCTCTTTGTCCTCGCTCTACAAATCCTGATTCGTACAGTTGTTCCAGCCGCCAGCTCCATCTTCAAATGTCCGTTGCTTCCTCACTGAAGTGCAAAGGTACTGTTTTTATTGTAGTATTTTCCATTTTCTTCCTCATCCATGACATCCTTTTCATTGACCTTTTCCTCTTTCCACTCCATCTTTGTCCTTCCATATTCTCACTAACTCTGATTTCAAAGCTCCTGTTCTGCTCCTTCTCTGGAGCATCCAGCCAATGCTCTCTAGACTACTGATTCTCCATTTTTCAAATCCCTGTTGGAAATATATTGTCTCCTTTCCCTACCTAGTATTTAACTGCTATCTGCATTGAAACCACACAGTATTTTAAAGAAACATTATATTGGAATAAAAAATCACTTCCAGCCTTCACATCCAACATTAATCAGGACTGTATCTCTGTTTTTTAGTAAATACTATAGATAGTATATACTAAAGTTTTTAAATAAGACATTAAGAAGCAGGAAACACGTTACTGGTGTATCAAGACAGGAAGCTCACAGCTGCAGTCCAAGACAAAGGAATTCCCAGCTTCAGATGCTCAAAGCAGCAATTTCCCAGCCTTCTCTGACACCATGTATTATATTTTTTAATAATTTTCATGCTCTGATCCTCTAAGGAAAGTGCAAGGTAGGGAAAAAAGATCCTGAATATAGCTTACAGTGGCCCTCTGTTCTGAGAAATTCGGAAGCACTGCATTGGACCTACCTTTTTTTACCTGGTTATTCTGATGAAATGTATTTTATGTTGCCCTAACAGTCATACACAAAATATTTCAAACTTTGTGTCATTTAACCTTGTACTATCTGAGGGACACAACTTGTACAAGATACTTTCTCCAGAGCAAAATTGCCCAAATTTTAGACAGCCTTTGTATGAGCCCTAATTTAGAAATAGCTCAAATAAATAGAGAGCAATGCTGAAAATGATACTTTATAATGGCAACTGTTTATTTTAAGAACCAAAGTCTTTGTGTTGTATTCCTATTGCTGCCAGTTTAGCTAAGGACTCTAATTGCTGCGTGTGTACATACAAGTACACATATACATATGCAGGGCTTACATTTTTGCATTCAAAAAGGACATTTCATCAAAAATCTTCACATATTGCCTGTCAATGGTACTTGGGAGCCAAGCCACCAGGCCAAGGATCATTTCACTGTCACACAAAATGCAGAAGGGAATTAGGAAATCATAGAAAAGGCACAGAAAATGCCCAGTGCAGGCAGGAACAAGGAAAAACCTCAGAACGCTAGAGAAAACTCAAATGCCAAGAGAACAGCCAAAATCTCCTCGACACCAGGAAGCCTTCCTTTCCTGAGCTGCTAGGACACTCCTGCTCAGCACTAAAAAATTACTGTCACAGCTGTGCATGGACAAGTAGGGCCATAAAGGCTGCTCTTCGGACTCTCCTTAGGGCGATCCTGCTAATACAAGCTGTGCCAAACAGCTTATGGGGAAAGAAAAACCTTTTCAAACACTATAATAATGCCGCACCAGCGTGTTGTGGGAACCACTAAATAAATACTAATTTTCTGCAGTGCAATCTTCAGTGAGCTTTGATTAAATAGTGATAGTGCTAATCTCTATATGCCCACACTTGGGACTTTACATTTGCAATATCACATGGCCCCTCTAAATGAGTTTAAAAGGCTTTCATAGATCAAGGTCCATTAGAATATCTCTTCTCTTTGCAGGATGAGGCAATGATGTTTCCTCACTTAAGGTTCACTTAAGCTGCTGGTGTACACACAGTTATACTGATACCACACTGTACTGGCCACCTTCCATCACTGCAGCGTCCTGGGAGATGAGGTCTGGCCTGGAAAGCTGCCTGGATGGGGAACAGAACCATTTTCGCAACAGAAGAAGAAAGCCGAGAACCTCTCACGTGAACTGCAGGCCTGATGCTACTAGGCTCACACACAGATGGTAACCCTCTGACCATGCTGCCTGGGGCTTTGTGCTCACCAGACCTCAGAAATTTGTTTCTAGCAAATCTGGGATTGCATGTCCTCAGGAAAACCCTGCACGCTGCAGGATGATGAATGTTGGGGATGCAGCAGGCAGCGTTCCTCTTGCAGAGCTTTTCTCCCTTTTTCTGCTTCCTTGCGAGCAGATCACCCCCATACATGTGGTAAATGACCTTAAAGATCTCCAGTTCCCACTGCAGCTTTCACTCTAGTGGTTTCACTCAAGCACTTCTTTAGATACAAGACTCCCCATGCTCAGAAATGGATCCGTCTCTAGGATGAAGCGAGCCATCTGCTTAGCTGTGCACTGCAGCACCCGCAGCACGGTAGGAGAGGGAGAAAAGCAAGCAGAATAACTATATCCAAGTGGAAAAGCAAGTGGGAATGCGTTTACACTGAAATTTGACTCTGGCCCTGCAGCTTACACTTCAAACTCAATAACAGCATAGCCGTGTTAAAGGTCAGGAGCATAAAACACCTTCATCTCACCTCTCTTCCAAAGACAGCATAGCTAACTGAGCTGCAGGGCCTGCCGGTCTGCCCACAGAGTGGTTAAGTACTCTCTTCAGGGAAAGTACCATTTACTGCTTCATCAGCCACACTTCCTGAAATAGCCTGTTCCTCCTCGGAGGCCACTCATCTGATGACCATCTACAACTTGCAGGGACTTTTGAGACCAGATAGGAAAACAGTGGAAACTTTTCCTTTGACATCAGCCCAGTCAGGTACGTCTGGCACAGGAAGAGCCTTCCCAGAGGCCGGGATTTGGTACCCATCAGGCACGACAAAGTTGTTAGGCACTAAATTTCCACCTTAGCAATGATTGCCCCATGACATAAGACAGTAAAAATGGATGCCACGTGTGAGACAGTTCATGTAAGCCCTGGTTTTTAAAGACGTCACCAAACTAGGAACTTTGCAGACAACACTGCTTGTTGTGAGATCTTAACTCCTTCACACGTCACTGGAGCAGATATTAAAAAGGCAGCCGCTTCTCCGGCAGGTCTGCTTGCTCTGTAAAATTAGCGCTCGCAGTTTTCCTCTTGCAGTTCAGCTGTAAGAAGGGTTGGGAATAGCTGTGCCTCGCGCTATCTGGCTGTCGCACAAAGCAAGCAATTAGAAGCACAAGTGTCCCCATTTGCTCCCACGCTTCATTTTTAAGCTCATAAACAGAGATTGAGCCACAAAACTGAGAGAGGGAGAAGTTTTTTCAAGGTTAGGGGTAGTTGGATGCACATTTGATGCGTGTCTATATGTTACCATGGAAGAATTCAGCTGAATGAGAGTCACAGCCAGACTTGCGAGTTCAACCCAGTGGTGCTGGTGTTAGGTATGTAGGTAATGGGCAAGTAATGATAAATACGGGCTTACCCCGGAGTGCAGTTGCAATCACGGCTTGGTCCTGAAGGTGTGAGCACGACGTAAAGGCTAGGTAACAGTCCTAATGCGGACACATAAATCGAGCAGGCTTTACTGCTGGTGGTCACTGGATGGCGTTTCTCTTCTGAGTGCCAGCAGTTCAAGATTTATGGGGAGTCAGTACGTTTTAGAATTCTTTTTATGTTGTTCAGCAATTCAATTTCCAGTTACGCTCCCATACTGTGTGATTAGACCCAAACTCAAGTGACCTCCTCTGCACTTGTGTACAGACCTGAACACCAAGTGTCACCTGGTCCACCTTGAACTACTTGCCATGTACCTGGGCAGTAAGAGGATGCCAGACATGAGCAGCCCTGCAGTAACTACTTCTGTGCAGTCTCTTATTCCCCATTAAAGCTGCACAATATGCAGTCTTTCAGTGTCACAGGAATGAGTGTCTTCACCTTCATGGAGGGTCAGAGCAGGCACCCTGCCAGTCGTGGCGGAGCAGCTGATGCAGAGTAACTAGAGCCCATATTGCTGTGGCATAGCATCAAGCGGTTCTGCAGGTCTCCCTGGGGCAGTAGTAACTGGGACGATGGAACGAGGGTCTGCTTCCTTAGGGTCTCAGTAAAAGCACTGTTCTTAAGTCAGATCTAGGTCACTGCTAACTCAAAAACCTCACACCGTGCTCTTTCGCCTGGTGTAGACGTGCCTTCAGAATTAGGACAGCCTTGGATGCTGGTAGATAAGATAGAGGGAAAACGAGGGCTTAAAGATATGAGTGTCAACTTTGCAATTCTCAATACCCGTCTGATAAGAGCATTGTGGGTGGGGGTTTTTCCAGATCTACTCTTTTCACACACAACAGAGGAATCAACCTCGCTGCTCTTCAGCAGCCTGAGTAAAACGCAAGAGCTTTCCCAGAACACTGGGGTTGGCTTGAGAGATTATAGCTGCAGCCCGAAGATGGGCTATCAACAACTGATTTTAAGAGATTAAAAAGTGTCTCTCGAACTTTGTTGGCAGCATTCCCTTCCAGTGTGACCATTCTGCAAATCAGAGTACTCATTTTTAACTACAGTGGAAAAAGAAACACCGGGAATGATGATAAGTGGTTTTGATTTGGCCCGTCCTGGCTCCTTTAGCCTCCATGGCTAAGCTTCCTAGTTAGCAATTTGCCACTGTCCTTATGAAAAAGAAAGAAAGAATCCAGTATATTAAAAACAGAATTTGGAACAGTCATTTTAATTTTGAACAGCTGTTCTGTTTAACCATCTACCTCTAAATATTCTTTATCAGCAAACATTTCTGTGACAAAGGCGCTGCTCATATACATGCCCAAGGAATGGCTTGTCACAGAGACACTCTTACTTTCCTGCAAACGTTTCTGTTCACTCTTCTTCCTTGATTGTATACTGTTCCTGGGAAATTCATTGTAGTCCTGATTAACCATTCTCAACCAGGCAATCAGCAGGCATCAAACAGCCCAGCAGGATCAACTGACCGATCACACAACCCAGGCTGTGGAAGAAAACACATGGACAATAATCTCTGAGTGAAGCGTGATGCGTTTGATGATCACTTGTAAGCAAAAAGCATCTCTTGTGCTAAAAGAAATTGCTGAGTGCAACAAATTATATGGAAGAGATCAAAGGAATTTGTACCAAGGTGGCAACCTTTTGTTGCACATGATTTTGTTTCCCTTTTCTCTCTTCCTTGGATATAACTACATAAGACAATCTCCCAAGCAAAGGATTTCAGAGGCTTCTCTGCTTTTTGTACCCAGGTCTTTCAGAAGCTCTATCTCTTCTTTTCCTTGTACGTGAACTAAAGGCTATGGTGCAGAGCTTTACATATGATTTGGAAATAAATAATGGATGATTGACTAAGCTGGTGACAGACTGTAGCAGCAGCAGCTGTGTATGCTGGAAGCTTGCTGCAGTTTGGGAATTCTCTTTCCAGGTGAACGGAGGCAGTGAGGGATCTCTTCTCCCATTCCCAAGGGCTTGACACCATTTTCATCACAATCTGGTTTTGGCCCATTTGGAAAAGGGTGAGGTTTCTGGTTTGCCCCTATAACTATTTAGAAAGGACTCGATGAAACAATTCTCACATGGCCAACAGTCCCATCGACACCAATGAATGCACAAGGAGAGCTGGACTGAGGTCTTACAGCCTACACTGCTTTCCAAATTGATATCTGGTTTTGAACGTATATAGACTTGAGTCCTCATGGCGGCCCTTAAAGTTTCAATTTGCAAAAAATTCACAGTAAATTCACATCCAGACCCAGGTGCCCAGCCTCCTTAGCTCTCCTCAGAAGCGTTTCCAGTTTCATTATAGCACTGTCCTGAAATGCGAGAAATCTGTTCTACATCTGCCTGTAAATTAATCATCCCATTGGGCAGATGCAAATGATCACAGCTAGAGGAACGTCTGAAAATCTCACAGATATGTGTCCAGTATCTTTCTTGATATTTACAGTTTCACTCAGGAACACATCTCCCCACTGTGAACAGGACCCACAAAGGCAATTTTCTTCAGGTAAGCCGTGAGCAGGAAATTATAGTTTAGTGAGTCACATATCCTAAAATATCCCTATGAAGCACGTGACCGCTGCATAATAATAATAATAATTGAGCAATGCAAGTGTACGCTTTTGGAACGTGCTAAGGAAATCTCAGTGTGGAGGAGGAGAGACAGGCACACCCAGGCAGTTTTAGACACTCATGGCACCTAGGGGCATCCAGACAGACAGGCACGCCCCATCTAATACAGAATGAGAAAGACAAGCACGTTCTGCTTCTACAGACAAAAAAACGCACCAGTTTGACAAAAGACAGGCACGACAGCTAATACTGACCAATACCATGACCTCATCTCATGGCACACAGATAATGACTGCAAACTGGCTTCATTTTATCTGAATGTATGCCTTATTTCACAATCCAATGTATCTATATAATACATAAATCTACTTTTTCTGATGCTTTCAGGTTCCTGTCAAGTTTTCAAGCTGGGTATCATTAGAGGTGTTGACCACCTGCAAGGCTGTAGAGGGAATCTAGTGGGCCCCAGGCAGCTGAAATCTAGATCTGGACATCACGTCGTATGTTAAATGAAATGTGAGGTATCGCTCAAATACAAATCCTGTCTGACTTGGATAGGTGATAGCTTCTTATGTTTTCCCTCAAGCATCACGTTCCCCTTGAAAAAGAAACAAACAAAAGCGGTCCCTTGCAAGAACAGTCAATGTGGTGACCCGATGACTGACGTTGTGATGTTTCCTAAATATTTTAGTGCAGCCAACACATTACTTAGCTCCTCTCTAGGAGGAAGGAGCTGGTGGGCTAAACTGACCTTTGCCAGTCATCCTGCACAAATCTTATGGCAGCTTTAAATTGGCTGGCTGAGAGATCCAACTCTCAGCTGAGGGATACTGTTTGATATCAACACAGAGTCTAAGTTGGCCAACAAACAGCAATCATTCAGACACTTCTGTTATGGTCTATTTTGAGATTTACACAGTTGTGACATTCCTTTTCATATTCACCAGCAATCTGTTAGGAAGAGAGCTTGGACATTTCTGGAAGAACTAGGAGAGGGAAAACTCACTTGGGTGCCTAGGCAACATTCGGGACTAAGCCACAGACTGGTATATTCAGTACAGTTCATAATGCAAGGAGCACTCAGGTTTGTCAGTATTTTGTGAACTTTTCTGACCACATCTGCACCCAGACTGGCAGTGACCACTGCCAGACTCTTCTGTAAGAAAACTTCAGCTGTGTATAGCTTGTTTCAGGCATCCACTGTTGACCAGTAACCAAAGGAAGAAACCTCAGAGATTTCCGTAAGGGTAATGCATAGAGGGGGAGAAAAGGAAAAGTCACCCATGTCTCAGTGCCCCTTATACCATGTATGTCCCTGGGCTCAGGCAAACTCTGAAAGGGGGGAGGAACATCAACTCCCAATGTCACTTTGCCACACCACCCTCCAAGAAACCGGTCCCTTCTTCGATTGCTTCTGCAGCTGCTCAGATCTGAGGAATTAAACCTCTGTCTGTGGCAATCTCCTTTCCTCTGGCAAAGTCAGCGTTCCAGAACAGGAGACGTACATTGTCCTTGTGAATTCTCCTGAACAGCAATCGATAACGGTACAATGAAACCTCTAAGGTTACTTAAACTTGCTTTGTACAATATGACTAGCAGACAGATTAAAAAATGACCCAACAGGAATTTTTCTTCCTTAATTTTTAGGTTACACACATCAATTCCACTCCAGCTACTGTGACTAATACCCACCACCACCACATCTGCACCCCAGGTCTTCCCATATCCGTGCTTCTACATCACGCATACTTTGAGCAAGATTTGTGAGTGATTTATCTTATTCTTGGCTTGAGGTACCTGGAAACACTGAGCATCCATTTTCATAAAGTAAGATTTTGTGAAGATGCATCTAGTAGGGCACCTGGAAATCAAAGCATTTGAAATCATGTAATCATTGCTGAGTATCTTAGCTCTAATTTCTCTCATGCAAGTATTTTCAAAATTATACTTTATCACAATTATGATGCTATTTGCTTCTCCTTGAGGCTCTGGCTCTTGGATTCAAGTGAGCAGATGTATGTCTGTACCATACTGTGACCACAACCTCGGCAAGGTCCAGAAACCTAGCAGCAGCGGACTCACGTTACCGATGCACAAAAGGCCAACTTACTAGCCCTGCTAACAAGGAATCATCCAGGCACCAGTTCCAGATCTGCATTAATACCTTTACATGGAGCTGTGCTGCACAGCTATCCCAGTTTGCCCAGCACCGCACCACCACTTGCCATCACACTAGGCTGGACATACCTCAAACAGAAACTCAAGTCTCCACTTTAAAATGTCCTCCTGGTTGCAGAGGGAAGCTTGAACATACTGTACCACAGCTGCAGCTTTACCATGTAAAAATTCCATGGATAACGAAAAGACATCTCCCAAAATATTACTGAGAAAAAAAATCTCACCATGTTTTCATCCATCCTCAAATTTCTAAGCATGAGGTGCGACCTGCAAAATATCTTGGCACAACAACGCACCTAAAATATATCAAACCGCTCTAACACACACTGCAGACATGGTGTTTGGCCTAACAAAGCAAAGCCTGGTGCCGACAGCAGTTCTTCTGCCATTTGGCTGCAAGAGGAGAGCCACTCCCCGCCGATACCCCCAAACCAGGGCATCAGCGAGCATCGACCCATTTTTCAGCAACACATGGGAAAACCTGATTCAGGAAAATCAAAGTCCCCGAGTGGCTGGTGCCAGGGCAGTTGCCGAGCCTTCGCTTCTGCTGTCCTGATGCAGAGGACACAGCAGGCTCGTTTGCCTGGCGCTTGTTTGCCCAGCGATGTGGAGTACAGACACCAAAACTCCTTGAGGGTCCACGAGCAGGTGGAGGTGGTGGGTGGCCACTGGTGGGCCCCGGGAGAGGCGAGGGCGAAGGGAAATCGGGATGAGGAGGGGACAGGAGGCAAGGGAGATGGGATCCCAGCCTGCAGACAGGGATGTGAGACCCCGAGGTGCAGGAGGGGAAGGCGCAGGGAGGGGAAGGGACTCGGCTACCGGCTGCTGGAGGCAGCCCGGTCCGAGGGAGAGCGGG
>VFFE01000316.1:0-11091 GCA_008921705.1 Burhinus oedicnemus | reverse complement strand
CCGCAGCTTGAGTCCTGTGTTCAGTTTTGGGCGCCACAGTAGAGGAGGGACATTGAGGTGCTGGAGCGTGTCCAGAGAAGGGCAACAAAGCTGGTGAGGGGTCTGGAGAACATGTCTTATGAGGAGAGGCTGAGGGAATTAGGCTTGTTTAGTCTGGAGAAGAGAAGGCTGAGGGGAGACCTCATTGCTCTCTACAACTACCTAAAAGGAGGTTGTAGTGAGATGGGAGCTGGTCTCTTCTCCCAAGTAACCAGCAATAGGACAAGAGGAAACGGGTTCAAGTTGCGCCAGGGGAGGTTTAGGCTGGACATTAGGAAAACATTTTTCACTGAAAGAGTTATCAAACATTGGAACAGGCTGCCCAGGGAGGTGGTTGAGTCACCATCCCTGGATGTGTTTAAAAGTCATGTAGATGTGGTGCTTAGAGACATGGTTTAGTGGTGGACCTGGTAGAGTAGGGTCAATGGTTGGACTGGATGATCTTAAAGGTCTTTTCCAACCTAAATGATTCTATGATTCTCTCTACTTATCCAATTAATTCAGCTTGAATTTGTCACCTGAGAAAAGAGAAAATTTTTGTAAGTATTCGCAGAACCATGACCTGAAACCACGTGAAAGAGATCTTTTGAGTTACAGATGAGTCGTAATGCTTGGAGAAGAGCACTTCAGGAATTCCTCCTTTTGAAGTGATTTTGTTGTCTCTTTTGAATTCAGAAAAGTCTTGTTTTCTCTGACCTTTCCTACATAAGAAATACAGTTTCCTGATGCTGAATGACTGAGTTTATTAGTGTTTTAAACATGGTTCAAGATCAGTGGATGTAAGATGTTGAGATGTAAAGGCAAAATGTGAGTGTTATTAGAATACTCTTAAAATATAGGGTCTTCTTCAGTATGCCCAAATAGGTGGGGTTTTTTGGTTTTGTGTTTGTTTTTGGTTGGTTTTTTTATTATTACTTATTTTTAAAATTATTATTACTATATTTGGAGATTGTGCCTCCTTGTGGATCTTTATAGTCAAGGGGCTCCTGTGAGAGAGCGCTCTGCCCTGCTGAAGCCTGGGACTGTGGAGTCTGCCATGTCAGGTGCCCCTTTGGGACCTGACCTCACCTGTGAGGCTCCTGTATTTAGAGAAAGAACAAACTCCTATCTGTTTGTTTGCAAGTTTTAATTTTACTACTCTGACTTGACATAAATCATAGAGATAAATGGAGGTCCTGTAGCATCTGTGGTCTGGGATATGACCATTTGTCAGCATAGACAGCACAGAATTGGGACTCAAGCTTAGGAGACATCCCCAACAAAGTTTTCTCTTTTCTTAAACAGGGATAATCTAATTATTGTACTCCAGGGAATGTTGTCCTCCAGTATACATGAACATGAAAACTGGAGATTCTTGGGGATTTTTCAGTTAATGCTCTGAAAAAGCAGATGCATTACAAAAACAAACAAAAAAACTCCAAACCACAGTGAACCTCACCCACTACTCATCAGCTGTTTCTAAAAATAAAGACAATTGAGATAATTAACAAAATGCTCACATATGGTATTATTTATTGGGGGTGGAGGGGGGAGGATTAGAAGAGAGATGGGTATCTGTTTCTGTTTATACCTATCTTGAAGATACTACATTAAAAGCCATTGTTGCAGTGTTCATGAAGAAAAAAAGTTCATATATTATGAAATTCCAAAATTAGGGTTGCCTGTGTGTGCCTTTATGCATCTGCATTTCATGTCTTTGTACTTATGCATTCCAAGAGCTTTCACTTGCATTTTTCATTGGTTTCTGAACTCATTTAATACACATTTGGTTAGTGCTGAGGTAAGTATTGAAAGTGAATAGAAATCTAGTGCAGCATTTAATTAATAAAGATAGGGAATAAAATGAGGGCTGTCTGAGTTAGCTTTATGAAAAATATTTTGTTAAATAAATATCATTTTAGTCTTCACAGATATTGCAAGTCTGGCTGATAAAAGTAAACATGTTAGACACAAGATGTATAAGTAAAATAAGAAAAAAGCAGTCAGACACCTGCTATGTCATTATCCACCAAGGACTGGAACTGATCCTGAAATCCCTGCTTAGATGCTGCCTAGGGCTTTGGGAAAAAATTGGCCACTTGAATGAAAGAAGGCACAGATTTTAGGGGAAGGCAAATCAGAATTCAAACCCTTCGGACTTGACTTATTTACCATGCGCATTTCCCTGAGGTTGCTTTGTGTGCAAGAACTGAGTGGGTGAGCAGTGTTTGTTTGGCACTGTTTGTGATGGTAAATGTAGGTATCTTCCAGTTTAAACATACAATTCCCAGCCCCATAATCCTAAAAAAACCACTAAGATTGGTTGAGGCGAGGGTATCACTGCACTTCATTGTCTACTGGAGTGGCTGGAGAGTCAGACTACAAGGGGGAAAGACAGGAGAAATCAAAGCCAGTATGTCAGGTTGGGTTTTTTTTGTAGGACTTCCAAATAATGTTTGGAGAAAAAAGGCCAGCTATCAGGTAAGACTCAGCTTGGCAGGATACTAGGGCACATCTATTCCAGGGCTGCCTTGTCTGTCTTCCTAGAAGTCAGTCCACCTCTCCTGTTGCTCTCTCTGCCTGCTTCAGCTTGTATGGCTAGAGTCAGAGCCCTACAGAGCCTTAGGGATTGTATGAGGTCGTAAAGAGAAGAGATGGGGTAAAACTGGAAAGGTCACATCCACATTTAGATGTGGACTTCCCAGAGCTGGCTGTCAGTATTTAATAGAGAGGTAGTTTGCTCTAATTTAGCCAGCAAGTGTTAAAGGACAGATCAGAAGTTATAATAGCCCCTAAAATAAAGCTGCAATTTTGTCACTAAGTGTGGCCATTGCCTTTATGAAGTGGGCAGAGCGGACCTATGTGAGCTTTCAGAGTGCCCTGCCTTGGTTACAGGGACAAAGACGGATGCATCACCTTGTAAGGGGCTGCCTGTACTTAACACCCAGCCTGTCCACAGGGGGGACACAGCTGCAGATCCTGATGTAGGGCAGGTTTATGAGACTTCCTTCCTTTCTCCACCCTCCCTACCTCTCAGTGAAACATAGCCATCTCCTTTACTGCTGCTGCTCCAATACTATATTAATTTATGAAGTATGAAGAATGAGGTAGTTTTGAATTAACAAGGAGGGGAATGGTGCTTCACAGACAGCAGGGTAATCAATCAATAATAACGAGTCAGCATGTCCTGTTATTAAAAAGGAGGAAAAATAATAGAGAGGGTGGAGAGCAGCTCTTGGAAAAGGGGCAGGTGGGTCCTTTTGGAGACTGCATAATACTCTGACCTTGATCTCTAGTGATAAGACCTGCTTCACCAGGACACAGTTATTTTTCTTTGAGGAAAATCCTCCCCCCACCCCCTGCCAACCCCCAAACCCACTAATCTATGGCAAAATGTCTTTTTATGTCATTCTTTTCCAAACTGAAGAACAGAGAAATTCAGTATTCCTCATTGAGTGAATTCTTATTTTTAATAGAATAGATTAGCAGAGTCTGCAGGGTACATGCTGGCCACTGTCTCTGTTTCTGCCATATATGCATATCTGCCTCTTGTAGTGTAAATGCAGTAACTCTAATTTCAGCTCTGATGTGATCAATTCTGTGTAAAATGCTTTATCCCAACCAGCACTGTGAATCCTGGAAGCTCTTGTGTGGCTGTGTTAGGAGCAGTTTTTCTTCAGCATGGAGCTTGGCTGGGCTAGATCTTAGAGAAACACTTCAGCACATCTCAGAGTGCTTGAGGCTTCTTGTTGCAGTAGCCAGAGTTCATTGCCCTTGACCCTATCAGTCCTAAAATGCCTTTTTTCATTGTATACAGGCAGATGTTGCTGGACTCTGAAAGTAATGATAAGGATTTTCTAAGTGATGCACAGTTGCAGTTAGAGGAAACTCAGGCTGTAGTTTTCATATAAATCTGGGGAATCAACACTTAGCCCGGTCCTTATGATGTTTCTGTCTGAGGAGAGATTGGTGCTGCCTTTTGCAGCGGGCCCCACAATATTTTAATTCTCTGTTGCAACAAATCAGGTTGTCCTTTTTCTGACAAAAAAGCTTATCTGACATCTTTTGTTTCCCTTGGAGTTGTTCCGTTGCTATGTGATCCTTAAAAATGACTGCAAGAAAGCAACAAAACTTATGAAGCAGCTGTGCTCAGAGATGTGAGTGGGAATGGAGCGGAGGCAATGAACGTAGTGCTCAGGACCTGGAAATGGGTGGAAAGATGGAGTCAGCTTGTCAATTTTCTGATTTTGCCAATTGATTTCTAACCAAAGTGTCGGGGTTGTGCTGCAGAGAAAACCTTTGTCCCCTCTTCCAATTCCCTTTCTTCTTACACTAGTTCTCCAGGACACTGCACTGACCAGGGTTCATGTATGTGCATGAAAGGATATGGAAAGGAAAGTATGTATTTCCCAAGGTGTCAGTGACCTTGTTGGAATAGGACATAGTGGCTGTGGTTCACAGTCACTGGGGCAGTCATTCACCTTCTTGGTGTGTAATTGCAGACAAGACCTCTACCATAAACCTGGAAGGACTGTATCATGGGAGCTAATTTTGCAAATGTAGTGGAAAATGCCAAAGCCAATGAGCTGGTAGTTGTGAATCCTGTTCCTAGGTCCTGAACCTTCCCATATATTAGGATCTCTGGCACCTGAGTTAGCATGTGGAGCTTGCAGCTGCAGCGAATAGCTTAAAGCTGACTGCTACTGTGCAGAGCACTGCGATGCCATCATGTTTTGTAACTTTAACCTTTAATTTTTGGGGGCCTCATCCTTCTCCTACCTCCTCAGCTTCCTCCAGTTGGGGGGATGTTAGGAAGAGAAGTACATTAGGGACAGTGAGGGACATGAGTAATAGATGGCAGGTAGGTAAATTGAGATAGATCATTAGCATCTGGATGTGAACATTGATAAAGCTGACTTGTCTATGTTCTCTCTGCAATCTGACTAAAAAGCAGAAAAATAAAGTGTGTAAGCAGAGGAGAAGCAATGATGCATTTAAAATTGTATTCAGGTTTAATGGCCTCAAGGGAGATACATAATACAATTTTTATTTTTCTAAAGAATCATGAAACACTCTACTGTCCTCAAATGAAATAGACTGCTGCATACGGGCTGCAAAAGTTTACCCCCATGAGTAACTCTCCATGCACATCTCTTTGTTTTCTATAATGGGGTAACTACTGTGAGTAAACTTATTCCCACATGTAAAGTGTTCTCCCAAGTGAGACCTATAATCAGAGGAGTGTTTTTATATAAATGGTGTTCTCAGTTCCAGCAGCTGTGGCACACGCAGCCTCTCCTTACTGATAACATTATTTTCTGCAACTATTTCTGCTTACATGGTAAGTTACCGTAATGGTGAAAATTACTTTGTAGTTCTATGAAGAATAGCACAACCATGCATTTACTCAAATGACATATAATTATAACAGTGAATGCTGCTTTTCTCTTTCCGTGCACACAGTTTGGGATCAGAGCTGTTCTGTGTCACTAGAAAAAGCTGGTGACCACAAAACAATGTGTCAGATATTGCAACAGTTAGGGATTTCCTATGTAGAGTCGAGAAGAGTAAGAAGGCATCATCCGGAACTATGCTGTGCAGAAATACCAGACTCCAGAACAAAGCATAATGTAGATCAGAAGCTTTACATTTCTCTTCTGCTGACTTGGTGTCTGTTTTTCATGTGGAAGAACTGGTTGTTGCCTAAGGTCACCAGCTGGGTTTCCTTCTACTTCTGGTCCAGGCCCAGTCATAGAAGTGCTGGTCAAACTGGATATATACAAACCCAGCCATAAGTGGTGATGCTTCTAACCCATTTGGCAGTTCGTAGAGGGGAACTGTGCATAAACATGCTGTGATATGGAAAAGCCTTTGGCAAAATAGCTCAACAGCATGCAGCATCAAAGTGGGCTCAGGAAGGTGGGACTTTGCTCTGATGATCTGTGGGGAGCTGGAGAATGTGCAGCTGTAACAAGAGTATAATGGGATGGAATAACCTTGGGTAAACTCTGCCTTGCTGTGACAATGAAAAGGTTTTACAACCAAGCATGTGGCTGTTGCCAATCAGTCACTCTTTGCCAGGTCAAACACATGCTTTTTGGATGGCTTCCATCCCCACTGGCACCTGCAATTTAACAAGCAAATGCTTGCTGTGCCTTGTAATTAAAAGTGAAAAGTACATGTGTCCAGTGCCAAAAAGACAAGAGAAAGCGGGGAGACACGTTGTTCTGACCTGCTTAGCAGTAAAACAAAGATGAGACGTTCTGCTTTGTTGGGTCTGGTATGATGGCTTATTCCACTCCTGTGCATGCAAATGGGATCCCGCCTGGGATTTGGCATTGTGGGCAGGTTAGGATGGCAGCCTTAGAGTATCTGACTTCTTTTCCCAGCTCTGATTTTGCCTAAGCCTTACAGCCATGATATATTTTCATTTCCCTCCTGCCAAGGAGGATGGCAGAGTGGTTTTCCTTGAGGAGCTCTTGCTCTGTATCCAATTTAGCCTTGATTTGCTCCTTGTCCTTAGGGCATCCTGCAAGGTGCATCTGTTCTCTTGTGCAGCTGCTGGAGGTGGTAATTAAATGAAGTGCTGTCTCCATAGGGAATGGGGTGTGTGAGCTTGGAATTCTGTAAAGTGTTTTGTTTTGGTATGCCAATTTATGGCAGGTGTGGCTGCAATGCCAAAAGCCAGTTTTAATTTTGTACAAATCTGAACAATTAATTGTAATTGTAATCTAGATGTAATTGGATATGAGAAACAATAGAGTTCAGAAAGATTAATTGGGGTTATTCACTATAACAAGCATGGCGGGCTGATGTGCATCTCCTTAGAGAAGGCAAGGTGGTGCTGGTCCTCATTTGACATGCATTTACTAATCTCTAGTCTATGCAGAATATTGTTGTGGTACAACTTACAAACGTTATGATGAAATTTGCTCTCAATTTTGAAGATGGGCTGTCTAAATACATATAACAAGGGCACAGCAGAATAATTACATGTTGCACTTCAGAAGAGGATTTGATATTCATAAAAATGAGCAAGCACCCCAGCGATGTCCTCTTTTGTGTTGCAGTATCACTGGAAGACTCTGCTGTTTTAGATTTAAAAAAAAAATTCATTTTATACCTTATTTTCTACTTTCTAATGGTCCTCTTCTTTCATGTACCCTCTACAAAAGACAAAATGTTCAACAAAGATATAGGACCTGCATGTAACGTGAACAGCATGATGTGCTCTGATTATTCTCTCTCATTGCTGGAAAGATGGGGAACCCACAAATGGGGTCCTCCTGACATTAGTGTCAGAGATCTATGCTGTCTTCTCAAACCAGCTTCCTAGAGTAGAGAGCTGCAGTCTCCAGGACAGATGGAGGAATCTGTGGAGGAGGTCCTTCACGGGAGTTGGGTGCTTACAGAAACAGCTGTTGACATCTGGAAAGTTCAGTGACAAGCAATGGGATTCTGCAGAGTAGAGATTGGTTTGTAATTACCAGAGAAGTCCTGATGGGAAGGAAATTCTGGAGAGAGGTTAGCATGAAGTGCCTGAAAGGTCTTGAGAGAGCTATTTGGTTCTTTGGTCACGGTACATATAATGCAGACCCAATGCAAAAGTGTTGGGAAACTCTATTTCATTGCTCAGTTTCTATGGGTGTCTGACTCATTTTTCATTATCCAATAATAAATACAGTAGTGAAAGTCACCTTTAACACTTAAAGATTGCTTGGATTTTATGGGATTGTATTGAAGTGAGTGCCAAGGTATAAAAGCCTTATGGTTGAGGTACTTTTATAACACATGCTTCATAAACTCTTATAAAGTGAGTGCAGTGCACTTCATCCTTTAAGATTACAGCATTATGGTTCTGAGAGATGGTGATCTGGTGCTATATTCATTAATTAAATCTGTTATTAATGTTGAATTTCGGGCAATAAGAAGTGAAGTTACAAGAAGTTGAAACGGGGTAGGTCCAGACAATTTATCTCTCATGAAAGCTCAGTGCACCTTTACTGCTTGACTGGTGCCCACAGGTTATCCTTACATTAAGGGAGTTTTTGAGCAGTGTGAAGCAAGAAGGAGCCCTGAATCTGGGCTACTCTGTAACACAAGGGATTGCAATGAGTATTTTCGTTTTGGAATGCAAAGTTAGTAATTATGTGGAAGCTGTTGCTGTCTTCATGGCTGTCTCACTTGGCTTCCCAGAAAGCAGATGTCCCTCTTGTCACAGCTGCTGATCACTAAGTAATGGGGTGGGTTGCTTTACTTGTACATAAACAAATAGGATTTTGCTCTAGAGCAAATTTTTATCACTGCCATCTCCCATTTTTTCCTGCCTGACTGATATGCTGGTCTTGGTGACCAGAAAGCAGAGGTTGACTTCCTTTTTCCCTGATTATTGCAGGAATCGGTATATCTACAGGACAGTGAGCAGGTATCTACCCATTTCTGGACACCTTCCGTAAAACTTTGTGTAAAGTTAAGGTGCATTTTCTAAACTAGTGCAAATCATGCAAAGATATTTTTAGCTTAATGCTGATTTATATGCGTGTTACTTTTGCTGGTATGTAGACAGTTACTTGTGGCACCAGTATATTTTTGTCTCAGAGGGGTTTGGGCTGATTTAATTAAACTGAAGATTTTTAATTGAACTGACCTGTGGTGAAGAAAGAAGAAAAAAGGATGATTTTCTTTGCAACGAGTTGCATCTGTCCTCCATGAGATTGGCATAGAAAGGCTTCAGGTGTGCTCTGTAGCTGTTTTCTAAGAGGTTGAAGTTGTGTATATAACTCTGAGGGCATCCTTTAGCCTGCAGGGCAAGTAAATTGCAGGAATGATGTAGGGGAGAGGAAGAATGGGAGGTGAATGAATAACCAAATATGTGCCAGTGGGAAATTTCAGGTGGTCAAACATTTAATCTAAAATGCTTCAGCAGTAAAAAATTACTTTCCCATGAAAGAGTTCAAACTATTCACATTGAACATACTTGTGATGAACTGATGTTTTGAGGGAAGAAATTCATTTTTGTATCTTTAAACCTTTAAATGTTACTTGATTTTGGTTTTTCAGTTTCAAAAGGAGGAAAGGACATCTTAAGTCCAAACAAAGCAAAGAAGCCTCCATTTGCATTGACATTTCAGCATAAATTTTTGAAACTTTTTGGCTTTTTAAACTCAAAGCTAATACGGAACTTTGGGAAGTAGGCTTAGCTCCAGAGGTCTTGTGGGACTATACAATCCTTTAAATGTTTCAAATCACAATGGGAAAGCAAAAAAAAAAAAAAAAAAAAAAAAAAAAGAAGAAAGCTTTTTTCTTTTTTAAATCAGATTTGTGTTTTCCTGTTGTTGATGTAGATGTAGCCTGGCTTTTAGGAAGGACCTAAAGTGCTTCTGAGTTGAGGGTCTAGTAGGAGGAGGCCAAAAAAAAAAAAGCCTTTTCACATGTAAGCTGAATACGCTCAGTATGGAAATCACTATGAAGCTGTAAACGTGAAACCTTAAGTTTCTGTTTTTGCAGCAGTGTTTGTGGCAGAACTACCTTTTCAATTGCAGAAGAGGACAATGCAGTGCTACAGAGCAAATTGTTAATACTTTGCTAAGGAGCTGGGTTTCTTTTGTAGCTATGGAGGTTTGGGTGGTTTGTAGGTGCATTTTTTTTTTTTAAACTGTTTTGTTTATTTCTTTTTAGAATAGCACTTTATATAGGTAAGTGAGAATGTAACTGGGACCTCTGAAAAAGACCGCTTATGAAAAGCACATTAAAATGAAGAGGAAAATCAGAAGGCAGTACACAATAGTTTAATGCTATCTACTTATTTCTGGGAACAAAAGACATTTATTTTGAACCTGTCTTCTTTATTCATTTACTGGGATGCTTCCTGCTAATGTAGCTCAGCGGTACTACTGCTACAGATATTGTATCTATAAAACTTCTCCGTGCTGATTTAAAGAGATGTGCTTCGGTAATTTACAGTGAAAATTTATGTTGGCTGAGAAAAATAAAAGGATTCAATGAAAACTAATATTAATAAAAATGCCTTTTATGTGGCACATTGTTTCATTTTTTTGTCCAGAGATTGTTTATTAAAAGATTCAGCTATGTACAAAACAGATCTCTGTTGTGCTGGGATAACACCAAACCAGGGAGCAAGAGTGGTGATAAAGCTTTTGAATCTGATGCTATGGATACAGGTAATATGATGGGGGGGAGGTGGTGGTGGTGGTGGTTGTTTTTGTGCCTTGGGTGCAGAAGAGGAAGGATAGCAGTGATGTGCCAAGCAGGGCTGTTAAAGTGAGGGGAGAGCCATGAAGGATGCTGAGAGAACTGAGTGCCAAGCTATAGGGGTCTTTGGCATAACTGCAGTAGACAGATTCAGGCAGATACAAGCTCAGGCTGCCTGTAGCTCCAAGCCAGTAGAGTCTGGGCATGTTGTAGTGTTGTGCCCATGAGAAGCAAATTGCTGAAGCCAATTACATGAGGTCGAGTGCCGGGTCCTGCACTTTGGTCACAACAACCCCAGGCAACGCTACAGGCTTGGGGAGGAGTGGCTGGAAAGCTGCCTGGCAGAAAAGGATCTGGGGGTCCTGGTGGACAGCTGGCTGAACATGAGCCAGCAGTGTGCCCAGGTAGCCAAGAAAGCCAATGGCATCTTGGCCTGCATCAGGAATAGTGTGGCCAGCAGGAGTAGGGAAGTGGTTGTGCCCCTGTACTCAGCACTGGTGAGGCTGCAGCTTGAGTCCTGTGTTCAGTTTTGGGCGCCACAGTAGAGGAGGGACATTGAAGTGCTGGAGCGTGTCCAGAGAAGGGCAATGAAGCTGGTGAGGGGTCTGGAGAACATGTCTTCTGAGGAGAGGCTGAGGGAATTAGGCTTGTTTAGTCTGGAGAAGAGAAGGCTGAGGGGAGCCCTCATTGCTCTCTACAACTACCTGAAAGGAGGTTGTAGTGAGATGGGTGCTGGTCTCTTCTCCCAAGTAACTAGCAATAGGACAAGAGGAAACGGGTTCAAGTTGCGCCAGGGGAGGTTTAGGCTGGACATTAGGAAAACATTTTTCACTGAAAGAGTTATCAAACATTGGAACAGGC
>VFFE01000314.1:56760-73473 GCA_008921705.1 Burhinus oedicnemus | reverse complement strand
AGAGAAAACACAAATGAAGCATCACGTGGAAACACCAAGTCTTCTTGCAGCAGCTGTCCCTAGATCAGGACAGCTAGAAGCAGTCAGGAACTAGCAGGACAAAAGGGAACACTTAGTACATAACAGCTCTTCTACTCGTAGCAGAAGGACACATAAGACTTGAAGTGGGAACTGTTCCTTGGCTCACCTAGTTTTGGCGCTTCTCCCAAACCATGCTCTCAAGAATGCCTCACACGCTCCCTGCTTCCTCCTACACAGACAGGACCCTTCCCCACACATCCCCCTCATCCTTCCATCCCTAGTGAGACACTGAAGGCAGAGAGCAGCAGCACAGGTCTGGAGAGCAGGACCAGGGATCCATTCCTCTGGAGCAGTGGTGCTGGTAACTCTTCCCTACACCAGGAAAAGTACTAGTGCACAGTGTGAATGCTCAAAACCAAATCACACCTGCTCTCTGAGAGCACAGCTCTGTTACTCATGCTGGGGGACAGCTATGGCCTCCTTGCTCACAGTTGCTCCTGGCTTACACCTATGCACCCCAGCTGTCATCCTGAGCACAGCTCTACCCAGGGAAAGGCTCCCTACAGGATGCTAGTGGGCTCTTCAAGTGTGGTCCCTTCACTGGCAGGGCGGCAGTTCCCAAGCATGCTCCTCTTGAACTGTCACTCACAGCTGTGAGAGATTACTGGCAGGATTTCCTCTCCATTTCTTACAAGCATTGATGAGCAGTTACCGTGCAGTTGAAAGCCTTTGCTGGCTGCTATCAATTAGCATCAAATTGTTCTCTGTTGAGGTGGCCAGGAACAGTTTCCTACCCCCAAGTCACTTTAGTTCTGCTCACACAAGCAAGGATGACAAACAGGAGCAAGTACCACAACAATGAAGACAAACAGGGCCATCTTCCTGATAAAAGCCTGGTTTATGGAAGCACAGCACCAGCATTTTGAATACATGCTCCTGCCACAGAGCAGCTCAGCCTGAGCCCCAACCTGCACAAAAGCAGGCAGCTCCCCAGTACTTACATATTGCTGATGGGCAGTTGGCTGAAGAGCTGCGGGACAAATCGTGAAGATACTAGTGTCTGGCGGTTGGGCTTGTTTAACCCACAGGCCAGTTTTGCCAGTGTCTGTAACACAGAAGAGGGTGGAAACCCTGTTATTACAAACTTTGCACTGACTTTATTGTGGCTCTACCTAACGGCTTGTGCCATATTACCTCTAAGAGCTGCCTTTGGAATAGCTGCTAGGAAGGACATGCAGGTTGCACCGTTGCTTACTCCCAGGTAGTACCCACCTCAGGACTTGGCACACACTGGCTCGGTGCTCTGAAAGCACTGCTGCTTCCAGACTTCTAGCTCTGCAAAGGGGCAGACTCCTGCTACAGGCAGCTTAGGGGATCTGGGTCTATCACCTGTTCTGTTTGGCTTAGTTCTCCATCAGGCAAGCATGCTAGGGGCTTCCAGAGCATCCCCATAATCCTCCCCAGTCTATTTCTCTCACTATGTCTTGCTCCATCTTCTGTGTTTATCTTGCTTTTCCTCAATGTCACTATTTTTTTCTTCTCTCTGTGAGGTCCACAGCAGCATAATGCTGCAAAAAGGAAATCTGCAAAAAACAGAAATGCTAGCCTGGAATGGATGTTCTCTAGCCTATCTCTAAACAGCTTCCCCTCCCACTCTAATCTACCACAGGATCAAGAATACACAGACCAGCCTGAAATACGTTTAGCTGGGTCGTTTTTTGTTTGGTTTTTTTTTTTTTTTAATAAGTCTAATAATTTCCTCTTTCACTGCTTTACCACACATCCTATAACTAAGCAAAATTTCTTTCCTGCTTATTAAGCTATGATCTTTATTGACAGCCTGTTTTATAGGCTTACATATGTTCTTTTCTAGACAAAGTAGATCCCTTTCCTTCAAATTTTCATATCCAGTCATTTTCCAGATGTCCAATTACTGTTATTCTTATTTCACTGGAGACTCTTCCAAGTTTACCCACACTATTCCTAAAGTGAAGTGCTGCAAGCTGAACCAATTGCTGAGACTTCATGGGGAGAAATAATTTACTTTTTCTGACACCTTCTCTAATTTGCACATGCTGAAACAGGATTTGCCATTTCTACAAGAGCACTCAATTTACTGACTCATCCTGCTGCTTGTCCACAATAACTGCAGGCTACTTCCTGACTTACTGGAACTTAGCCAAAAGCCTGCTGGTCCCTTTTTTCCTATAAACTGCTAGAACAGTCAGTGAGGAGCATAAGAAGCACTGCTTGGCAATTTCAGACTGTTTCTGGACTTTTCCAAGCCCAGAATTTTCAGCTCTAGTTTCATCTCCCAGAAATCTCACGTCCCAGACCCATCTGTGCTTAGCATCACCTGAATTCCTACAGCTGTTCCCTCTCTCTAGGCTTCATTGACAATCATAGAATGGTTAGAGTTGGAAGCAGCCTTAAAGATCATCTAGTTCCAACCCCCCTGCCATGGGCAGGGACATCTTCCACTAGACCAGGTCACTCTGATCATCTTCATGGCCCTCCCCTGGACTCCCTCCAACAGGTCCATGTCCTTCTTATGTTGGGGGTCCCAGAGCTGGACACAGTACTCCAGGTGGGGTCTCGCAAGAGCGGAGTAGAGGGGCAGAATCACCTCACTTGACCTGCTGGCCACGCTGCTTTTGATGCAGTCCAGGATGCGGTTGCCTTTCTGGCCTGCGAGCACACATTACTGGCTCATGTTGAGCTTCTCATCAACCAACACCCCCAATATTGGCTCTTAGTGTACCTCAAGCAGATCTCCCCAGGATCTCACTCTAAACATCCCAATTTGAGTGTAACTCACTGAACAAAATCATTATGGAAAAGAACAGATTTTTTTCAGCTGGATACATGCCCTTCAGATAACCTCAGTCACGTTGTGTTTTGCTAGGGTGTCATCGTCAGTTTATGCGACTCAGGGTGAGGTGCACTAGAAACCTTAAGGTCAACACCTCACATCTGCAGTTTCCCCTGTATGTTAGGCCACTTACGCTGTCAAAAGCAGCACATAAATGAGTTAGGCACAAATGGTTCGTGATAAAATCATGCTGTTATCCTCCAGGTGCTTCCAAGTAGCTCATTCAATTATTGTCTCGTTTATGAGCTGGGTTCCTGGTGCATTCTAACGAGTTAGCTCACTAACAAGGAAAGTCTCTCAGGAGACTTTTCTTTTGAAAAACCCTGAGCTTAAAGCAAGAAACCTTCACCTTGAGTTTTAGGCAACGGTGGCTGTAGCCAGGGAATGGTTTTTACTGACACAGCAACTTGGAAGAAGAATACCACCAGTCTGGGGCACTGAGGTGAGTCGGGTTGCTTTTCCTCTTTCTGGTCAATCAGTCTTTACCTCTGCTGGCCACGCTTTGGGTGATGCTCAGCCAGCTGCTGAGAGCAGTCGCAGGAGCACTTTGTGCATGACAGCAGCTGCAGAAACAAACAGACTTTGATGCTGCAGCTATAGAGGGTTTCCTGCTGAGTGAAATGCAGGGTGGTTTACTGAGAGCACCTAGCACTCGTTTCAGCCTTTGCAGAAGGGGCTTACCTGTATAGTAATGACTTTAAAAATGCAGGCTCTGACCAAAATAAAAGGATAAAGACTAAATGGATTCTTTGGATCTTAAGGGAGATACATTTCATCTTAGATTGCTGAAAAACAACTGGAACTATTACCAGCTGTACACAGGTACTAGAGCTAGTTCTGCATCAGCTCACCTTGAAACTAGAGCAGACTGTGAGGCAGAAATGAGCTAGCTGAATTTCCACTGGTGTAGAAATTTCCAGTGGAAGGCATGTTCAACTTACCTTTTTGCTCTGCTTAACCAAGAATAACAGAAAACATCCCTGATATCCCTAGCAGCTTCTCCCAGCTTCCATTAAGTTTCTATGCCAGCATTCTTAATTTTTTTGTTTTAAAGGGAGCAAGGAAATCATGGTGTACTGTGCGATCCCTGAAGAACTGTATATCTATGAGCAAGCACAATGCAGAGATTACCAGGTCAAAAGCCTACGTGTGGCTGTGCAGAACACACTACGGTGCCTCCACAGCCAGTTCACCTCTGTAGGTACAAACTTTTTCAGCAACGGCTGAAACGAGTGCTAGGTGCTCTCAGTAAACCACCCTGCATTCCACTGAGCAGGAAACCCTCTATAGCTGCAGCATCAAAGTCTGTTTGTTTCTGCAGCTGCTGTCATGCACGAAGTGCTCTGGCGATTGCTCTCAGCAGCTGGCTGAGCATCACCCAAAGCGCAGCCAGCAGAGGTAAAGACTGATTGACCAGAAAGAGGAAAAGCAACCCGACTCACCTCAGTGCCCCAAACCAGTATTCTTTGTCCTCCAAGTTGCTGGGAATTTGTGTCAGTAAAAACCATTCCCTGGCTACAGCCACCGTTGCCTAAAACTCAAGGTGGATGTTTCCTGCTTTAAGCTCTCATTTTTTTCCCCAAAGAAAACTCTCCTGGGGGACTTAAAACCCTTTTCTTCCTCGTGAGCTAACTCATTAGGGTAAACCAGGAACCCAGGCAGTAAATTAATTGAGTGCCAACTGCGCAGGCCACATCTCTGGGAAAAAAATTGCTCCCCTTCCTAGATGTCCTATAATTTCCCTGAAGGTGTGCTCACATATGTCTGCATTACCCCTCAGCTCATCTTCTATGGGAGACTTGGAAGAGTGCATAGGAGAGTGTCTACAGCGCATGCTGACTCTGCCACTCAGAAGAAATCAGGCTGATATGTTACACACATACCTTGTTGTGCGAAATCCCAGCTGAACACCTGAATCCGGTGGCTGCTTCTACAGCCACCCTTATTTCTTCCACAATTACTGCACCCATGGTCAGCTGGAGGTCAGGACAATCAGGGTTATCGAAAGACAGCGATGCCAGCCACTCACGCAAGCCACGTTGCCGCAGCTCCTCTACAAAAGGGACACAAAGGGGATCAACGTGGGCATTTCTTGTTAAGCCCAGCAAAGGGATTGGTAGCGTCAGTGAGCCCCAGCAAACAGCCACATGCTTCTGTAACGGCGTGCCAACAGCAAGGACGAGAAGTGGGCACCTTAAAAGCCGTTCATTGGGGAACACATAGATCCCCCTTTACCACGCTGTTGCCTCGGGGGGGGATAAAGCAGCCCATCCTCTACCTCTGTCGATGTACAGGGAACGTTACTGACTGAGCGGGAGAGGGCCAGCAGCTCCGGGATCCTTGCTCGCTGCCTTGTGCGACCTCAAAGCAAAGCCGTTAGAGCCGCCCCGCCGCGGTATGCAAAGCGCCGGCCCCGGCGGCCGAAGCCCCGCGGGGCCACCCGGGGCCGGGTCGGTGCGTACCCTTCCCGCCGGGCTGGGGGCCGGGCTCCTCGGACAGCCCCTGCACGAAGGTGGTGGGCAGGAGGGCGGCCGCCAGGGGCTGCCCTCGCAGGGCCCGCAGCCGCTCCCGCACGCTGCCCGTCAGGTCAAGGTAGGCCTCGTCGATACTGGCCCGCTCGATGGCGGAGAAGCGCGACAGCACCTGCATCACCTCCACGCTGGCCTCCCGGTACCTGCCGGGCGGCGGGCACAGCCTCAGGCACCGCCCCGTGTCAGGCGGCCACCCCCCGCCGCCGCCGCCCCCCCACCCCGGTCCCGGTCCCGGTCCCCGGCCCCGCTCACCGGGTGAGGTCGGCCTTGCCCCGCGCCTGGGGCACCCGCGCCAGCGCCAGGTCGGGGCACAGCGCCCGCGCCTCCGTCGCCCACATCCCGCGGGACACGCCGAAGGCCCGCGCCTCGTAGCTCACCGCGATGATCCTGCAAGACAGGGAGGGCGGTGCAGGGCGGGCACGGCCCCGCGGGGAGGGCTGCCAGGGGACGGCGGCACCTACCCGCCGCCCTGCCACTCGGTGTACTGCACCACGGCGCAGGGGCGGCCGCGCAGCTGCGGGTCGAGGCGCTGCTCCACCTGCATGAAGAAGCAGTCCATGTCCACCAGGGCCACCACGCGCTCCCGCCCCCGCGACATCCCCGCCGGCTCCGGCTGCGCCATCGCCACCCCCGCCGCCTCCCGCCCAACTGACCGCCCGCCGGGGTGCTCCGCCTCGCCTCGTCGCGCCGCCTCCCGGGAGCCGTAGCCCCCGCGCGGGGCACGCCGGGAATTGTAGTTCTCCAGGTCGGGGGGGGGTGCTTGCCGCGACGGTGGGCGGCGCATGCGCTTTCCCCGCCAGCTCCTTCCCCCCCTCCCTCCCCCACCCGGGGCATGCGCAGAGCCGCTGCGGTGCCGCGCGTGCGCCGCGTGGCGGCCGCCCCCTCCTCTCGCCCGTCGGTGGCCGGTGGCGCGGGCCCGCCGCCGCCGCCATGTCCGCCGAGCAGGTGAGCGGCCTCTGCGAGCAGCTGGTGAAGGCGGTGACGGTGATCATGGACCCGGCCTCCACGCAGCGCTACCGCCTGGAGGCGCTCAAGGTACCTGGCCGGGCCGGGGAGAGGAGGCGCCGGGCTGCGGCCACGCGGGTGCCCCGTCCGCACGGCCCCGGAGCCCGCTGGGGCCCGGTGGGCGAGGTGGCGGGGACGGGACGGTCCCGGGCAGCCCCCGAAGCGCTGGGACTCGTCAGCGGCCGGGGAAAGGTGGCGGGGGGCTGCGCCTGCGCGGCGCTGAGGGGGTCGGGCGGGTCCACCCCGCCCCGGCCTGCTCCCTGGGGGGGGGGTCGAGGCAGCCCCGGCCCGCCCCCCGTTACCGGCCGACCCTTGGCCGCCCGGTGGCCGCGCCTGTGTTTTAACTGAGTGTGCGTGTCCCCGGCCCTTTCCCAGTTCTGCGAGGAGTTCAAGGAGAAGTGTCCCATCTGTGTGCCCTGCGGGCTGAAGCTGGCGGAGAAGACGCAGACGGCCATCGTCCGGCACTTCGGCCTGCAGATCCTGGAGCATGTGGTCAAGTAAGGGCAGCCCGTCCTGCCGCCCGCGCCCCTGCCCTGGGGAAGGGTGCCGGCCCACTGCCACGCAGCCACTGGCGTGGGCTCTGCTCCGGTTCCAGCGCCTCCTGCTTCAGGGAGGCTCTTTCAAGACGCAGAGAGTCTGTTCTGCAGCAGAGGACAGTTGCTGTCCTCGCACTGTTTCTTTCCTCCTCTGTAAAAGAAGAGGAGAAGATGGCTTTCAGGCAGGTTGGGAAGGTTAATTCACCGAGCTCTAAGACACATTGACATCACAAGAGGTAAATAAGCACACAGGGCTATCAGGAGGTCTTTGCAGCGTTCTCTGTCATTAGCCTCATGCCAACAAAGAAGCTTTGTATTAGTTCGGTTCTGAGATTCCTCTCTCTGCCGCCTCTACAGACCTGATGCTTTGTGCTTTTGCTGCTGCTTCTCAAGTCTGTTGACCTCAGTGGTGCACGCCCATTTGCCAGCAGCGGTTTTAACTCAGCCTTTTCATTAAGAGCTTGGGCACTGGCAGGGTCAGTGAGCTGTAGTGTGTCTCTCTAGTTTGGGTAAAGAAGCGATAGTTCATTGAGAATCAAGTCAGAGATCTTTATAAATTATTTGACTTGGTGTCCTTTTTGTTTCTCTCTTTTTCTTTTTTAAACTGTTTCAAACAGGTTCCGCTGGAACAATATGCCTCGCCTAGAAAAAGTTTATCTAAAGAACAATGTCATGGGCCTTATATCCAGCGTAAGTACCTTCTACCTCAGACTGTTCTCTGAAACATGATTCTCTCACTTGGGAAAAGTGGGCGTGAAAGGAAAAAATACTGCAGTTAATTAGCACAGAGGACCTGAATTCAATTCTGCATTTCATTACTTTCTTGCTGTGCATCCCTGGTTGTTCCCGTGCTTTACTCTGTCTTATGGTTAGGTCACTAACCATGTCACCTCACATGGCAGGAAGTTGTGAGGCTTGTATGAGATATATAAGATACTTTATCCTCTCTTAGGAGGAAATTCAGTAAATACGGATGTTCCTATCCTTTGCAAGAATACTAAAGTCGTTATCTTGGTCGTGTTTTCTCTGTCCTTGTGATTGCTTTTGTGACCAAGTGACCTTCTGTTGAGGAAAATCCTTTTGCTTCCCAGAGTTCAGTAGCTATGGGTGCTTGGGAGGGTAGGAGTGTCATCCAAGGTAGCTAGGATGAAGAGCTGCCCAGTGTTGTGTTTTGTTGTTATTATTTTGTGTGATTTAGAATATTTGCAATTACTGTGCTTCCCAGGTCAGAATTATAAATGTCTGATGTTTGCTGTTTTGTATAACTCTGCCCCTGTTCTGTCACAGGGAACTCAAAGTATTCTGGAGGAGGAAAGTCACATTAAGGATGTTCTGTCTCGCATTGTGGTAGAGATGATCAAGCGCGAGTGGCCTCAGCACTGGCCTGACATGCTAAAGGAGCTGGATACCCTCTCCAAGCAAGGGGTATGAAACACACCTGTCTGTTCTCTTCTGCTTGCTCATAGTACAGGTTTCAGTCTTCCATCATCTGAGGAAAGCCTCAGGTGGTCAAGTGAGACAGTCTGATGATGGACTTAAAAATCTCTGCTAGTTTAAGTTATTCTAGGAGATGGTTTCAGCCGAGAGAGGGCCATTCTCCTGTCTTGTTTCCCTAAGATGTGACTTGTATCTTTTGCATGCTCACTGTCTCGCTACATCTCTGAGCTGGATTCTAGGGATTTTAATGCTTGAACTGTGCTGATGGAGTGTATTTCATTTTGGGACATCAGGAAACTCAGACAGAACTGGTGATGTTCATCCTCCTACGTTTGGCAGAGGATGTGGTGACTTTTCAAACTCTGCCTACCCAGCGGCGACGAGATATCCAGCAAACCCTCACCCAGAACATGGAGAAGATCTTCAGCTTCCTATTAACTACTCTGCAGCAGAACGTCAACAAGTACAGACGCATGGTAAGAGTCTCCTTTCTTTGGGTTCAGTCAGTGATGAAGGTGTTTAGGAATTGGGGTACAACTCGCAAGTTGTTGGGGAGGCAAGTGCAGAAACTGTCTGAAATCTGTTGCTGTTGCTGTGAGGTAGGGATCTGCTGTGGCCTGAGAAGCCAGTGCTGATCAGGGAGACTGAACACACAGGGCTGACAGGGTTAGTGCTGATAGTTTGGATTTGCTAATGTAAATGGCATGAGTGGATGCATGCTCATCCGTACTGTTGGAATGTTCTGCTGACATTAGGGGTGTATGGCTTAGCAAAACAGAGGTGTGGTTGTGGCAGAAACGGGTAGGTTTGGGGTAGTTTATGTAACACACAGTGGTAAAAAGATACCGTCCCAGGGCTTGCATCTGCTCTCTTACACTGTAGTGGCATCTTTGTGGTGATGCACCAAAATGCATGAGGTTTTGATGTCTCAGCATTGCATCTGAGCCTCTCTGGTCCTTTTCTCTGAGAGCTTGGGTCAGGAAGCCCTTTTTTTGTCAAGTTGTGGTGAGGAATGCTCTTCCTTTTTGTGTAAAGAGACTGCTTTCCTGAATTCTTACCTAGAGTCAGAGATGTGCAGGTTGGTCAAGATGGACGGTGAAGGCAAGTCTCTACTCCAGTCTGTTCCTTTGAGAAGGAAGTGGATTTGAGAGTGAAGCACAGTTGAGAAACTAATCCAGAAATCAGTTGCTTAGGTGTCTTTTTTTCTGTGAATTAAAATCCACAGTTACACTAAACGTGAAACTGGGAGGCAATGAAAAACCCTCTCCTACCTGACTTCCATTCATTTTCCTGATGTGCTGACAGGCTGAGCAAACCCACCTGTAGAGCAGACAGTTCTCTGTGCAGTTCATGGTGGTGGGTGGGAGACCCTGGTGCTTTTTGTAGTCTGGTTGAAATGCATTTCCAGGTAAGGTTTGAATTGCAATGCTTGAGGCTCTGAAGTGTGGCTGCTTCTGCTAACGGTGGAATCTTTCTGATTGGCAAGGTTGGAGCACCCCAGGAACAAGAAGCCCTCACCACTCCACAGGTTAGCAGATCTTTGGGATGTTTATGCACAGGGTAAATTCTGAGGGTTGGGTGTTTAGTTACCTGTCTGCCCTCTGAGACTGGGGGAGATGATGGACAGTTCCCCAAGGCCATAATCTGCAGTGCTGATAAGTATGGAGTTCTGGTATGGTGGCTCAGTTGTTAAATGTGTGGAACATAACCAGATTAACTTAAAATCACTGCACTGAATACATTGATGGACAGGGTTTCCAAACCAAAACCTTGCAGCAGAGAGAAATGCTTGTCATGTCTTTGCATCTGAAAAACAAATCAGACCTGAGTGTCTGAGGAACTTGTTTGCATTAGTCAAAAAGATGGTGCAAGCAGTGCATTGCTGCTGTTAAGTGTTTGGAACTGGGAGTCAGGCTGTAAGCTCTTGCCCCAGCTCTCCAGCTGCCTTTCTGACAAGGGAGAAATCCTTTACCCTTTTCAGACATCAGTCTCAGCACGTGAAAGCCACCAGCATCTTTCAGAGTCTGGCTTTTGGCTGTAAGATGCTCTAAAAGGTCAAAAGTTTCTTCCCTGGAAGCTTCCAGGAAGCACTGAAATTTCTTTCCTTCTTGTCCCCTGTGTCTCCCTGGTGCCTGCTGACTGAAGTGTCATCTTCTGGATGAGAAGAAAATTGTGGCTTAACTTGCAATTGAAAGTCCTGTTGTCTTACCTGCCAGGGGGCTGTGGAGGTGGTTATGATGGCTGCAGCGATGTCCTGAACGGGAGACTGTGTTGCAGCCTCTGTCACTGGGGAGCTGTTCTGTGAAGCTGCTTCTGGCTACGTTCTTGAGAATAAGCCTGTCCAGCAGAGGCTGGGTGGAAGCGTGTGCTGTAGCTGCTCACTTACCATCTCTTGTTTTCTTTTTCAGAAGACTGATGTGGCTCAGGAGCCAAAGGTGAGTGGAGCTATGTGGGAGTTAGTGCATTAGTCATTCTTAAGACTAGATTTGCTTAGAACCAGGTTTCTCCCAGGTTTTGGAGTCTATTACGTGCAATTCTTATTTATAGATGGGTTTGTTCACCCATAATACAAATTCCTGAAGAAGAAAGAAGTGAGGCACAAGTGGAGAAATGCCCAGGCCTTAACTGACATCCTTAGTGTGGGGACTTGTACCCTTCTGCTGCCACCTTGCTCTCAGGGCGGTTCCTGATACTGTTCTTCCGGGGAGTGGATGCCTTTAGGTGGGAACTGGCGTTTCTCTCTGACCTCGAGCCTCCTCTCTATTCGCAGGCCCAGGCAAACTGCCGTGTGGGGATAGCAGCACTCAACACCTTGGCTGGCTACATTGACTGGGTGGCCCTGAGCCACATCACAGCAGACAACTGCAAGCTCTTGGAGATGTTGTGTCTGCTCCTAAATGAACCTGAGCTCCAAATAGGAGCAGCAGAGTGTCTCCTGATTGCTGTCAGCAGGAAAGTGAGTTCTTCCTCCTCAGCTCCTCTGGCTCCCCTTTGTTTTACTCCTGTTCTCCTACATAATTCTTCAAATTGAGCAATGATATCTTTGCCCTTCTATTTAAGAAACAAAATTCATACTTGGCTGCTTATATCAATGATATTCAGTGTGAATGTCATGCCAGCACAATACACACAGCAACTGTTGGAACCCTCTTTAACTTCTGTGCTCGCCTCTCCTTGCAGTTTTGAAGTTGGAGATCCCCATTACCTTTTTTCCCCCACTTTCTACAACCTTGAAGTGGGAAATACTGTCACCAGCTGTGCCATCTGGCAGTTCAGAGCCATGACAGCAGGATCTAAACCAGTGGTTTGACCCATACGTTCACAAGCAGCTTAATGTCAAATCTGAGTGTTTATCAGCTGCCTTTACATAACTAGCGAGTCTGCAGTGAAGAAGAGTTAATGTCTCAGGATCAGTTTTTCAGTTTAAAGTTCCTGTGGTGGGATTGCTTGGGGAAATTTCTTGAGATCAGGAATAGCTTAGATTTTTTGGCAAGTTTTTAACTGAAATAATTTGTGGACTGTAAGTCCTTCCCCTTCCTTAGGAGATCTCCTAATTTCACTTGCAGATGGGAATAAATAGTTATATTCTAACGGAGGCATTTGGCGTATTTTACACATAGGGTAAGCTGGAGGATCGGAAGCCTCTGATGGTCTTGTTCGGAGATGTTGCTATGCACTACATTCTCTCTGCTGCCCAGTGAGTATCATCCTGCTGCTGTAATTTCATACAAAAACTTCATACAAGTGGCTTTGTAGATGCATCTGGGTTAGAAGAGATCAAAACCACCATTTCTTTTGCAAAACCTGAAACACTGCAAGTTTTTTCAAATCCCGTAATTGAAGAACAAAGTGATATAAACATCACAGCTTCCTCAGCTTTCTCTTTTAGCCTGAAACTGATCAGGGGGGACTCTTTCAGAGAGGCAATTTCAGAGATTTTAGATGCCAATAAAGCAGTACTTCTTGATAATAGCAAAGAAGATCCCACTGCAATAAAATCAAATTGCTTTGGTCCTCTGTTTATCTACAAGATAGATAGCAGTGTGCCTGTTACCTACAGCGTGAGTAACTGTGATCCTGTTTTTCCCCCTCCCCTCATTCCCAGGACAGCAGATGGAGAAGGCCTGGTGGAGAAGCACTATGTTTTCTTGAAGAGACTTTGCCAAGTTTTGTGCGCATTGGGCAGCCAGCTGTGTGCGTTGCTAGTAAGTCTTTACTAATACCAGACGCAACTCTGGCAAAGCTATTTTTTTTAGGGCTGAGGGTGAGGCAGCCCTAATCAAAAGTAGGACCAAGGTTATCTCTGCACATTTGGTAGCCGTAGGGTTCTCTCCACACATTTGGAAAAGGCAGAAATGGCTCTGCTTGCAAGTGAGATAACTGTATTCTACCAAGTCATAGAAATGTAAAATGGAGGGACCTTGACTGATTCCAGGTCTCTGCTGTCATCAAGAGTTATCTCCTGTAACCGCTGTAAAAGGCTGAAGCTTTATTGAAAATTGGTCAAGTTTCTTGTTGTCTACTGCTACAGAAAAACTACTCCAGGAAATTACTCTTGTGTTGGAAGCCTCTTAAATTTCCCTATTAAAAATAGCTCAAAGAGTATACCTGTTTGTTCTTCTACTAAGATTCTCTCAAGCTGAAGGAAGAAACAGGTTTTGTTCCTGCTGTTCATCTTTCTAATACTCTGTGTCAATGTTGAGATGAAGTTGCACCCTGATACTTTGCATGCCTTGCTGACTGCTGAATTCCTGCTCCCTCCATGCAGCACAGTGCTTCTACAGTAAGGAAGGCAGGTTTGTCGAGAGATGCTCTTCATGGGGAGACTGAGGCAGCCAGCCTGTGCAAGTGATAGAGCAGAGTAAATTCTCGCAGGCAGGGAAAGCAAAAAAACCCTTCGAGAATTTATCCCTAAAAAGAAAGAATGGGCAGTGAACAAAGGGTGTGTTATTACTTTCAGTGACTTCACTTGCTGTTAGGCAGTGGGAGCTGTTAGTCTGGAATGAAGTAATGAGATGGGGATTTGAGTCGTCTCATCCACACTGGCTCCGGAGAGGCAGCACTGAGCTGTACAGCTCCAGAACAGGGATCTTGGCACCAGGTTACATTATGATTAGCGAGGAGCAGCAAAACCTTGAATTTATGGCTCCGGGTAGAACTTGCTTTCCTGACAAACTTGCCAGAAAGGTATTGGTAAGAGATGTCCATATGTTAAATGCAGGAAACATTTGGAGGAACGGGAGTGAAATCATCTGGGTGTATTTGCTTGTGAAATTCTGCAGTTGGGGATTGCTCTACTTCAGTACTGCTGGGTGGGCTTGACCCAATAGGAGGAAGATTGTGACTCATGGCAGCAGCAGCAGTTAGGGCTTTGGCTTTAATGGAACTCCAATATCTGAGAAGCCACCCTTTTCTCTTGAATGAGGGTGGTGCTGTGTCCCGCACTCCCAGGCTGGTCAGCAGAACTTGCTACTCCTCAGGATATACTGGTTTCAGAAAAATTTTTTTGTCTTTGCTCCGTTACAGTCTGTGGCCTTGAATGTAGTGCTCTTGCTTTACCCAGAGACGTGCCACTTGTGAGCCCAGCGTGACATATAGTTAGTATTTTGTCTGAAATTGTTTGTCTTCCTAATAGGGCTCAGATTCTGATGTGGAAACACCAGCCAACTTTGGAAAATATCTTGACTCGTTTTTAGCCTTCACAACCCATCCCAGCCAGGTATGTAAAGGGCTGAAGGTCTTGTTTATGTCTATGTAAGAATGTGTGAATGCATAATTGAGCTAACCTATAGAAGACCGCAGAACTTGAGCTGCCAAATACTGCCTTCCAGGCTCTCTGTTTCAGCTGAAGACCTGGAAGGCAGAATGGTTTCTCCTGTGTTACCACCCCATTGGGAACAGTGCCTGACACAGACGTGCTGAGTAGAAAGTGCAGAATTTGCAGTTAGCCCTAGTGTTTAAATTTTCTCATTCTAGAAGTTTGAGTTGTGGTTGCAAGGTGCCTTGGCCTCAACCAAATAGTCAGTGTAATTTGCTATTGCCTTCTGCTAGCAACACTTGATGTTAGTGGAGATTCCAGCACTGAAATCCTTCTCTGTTCCCCTCTTTTCCCTCTTCTCCCCACAGTTTCTGCGCTCTTCCACCCAGATCACATGGGGAGCCCTCTTTCGGCATGAAGTTTTGTCTCACGACCCCTTGTTGCTGGCTATGATTCCCAAGTATCTTCGTGCATCTATGACCAACCTAGTGAAGGTATGTTGAAACTGTGGCCAGATGGGTTTGAGAAGGTGCCTAGGTGAACATGGGCTGTGGGTCACGGGGGAGAAACTACATTTTTATTGTGTCTGCCAGTGACATGATCTCCAGGCCACTGAGCAAACAGCTCTATCTCAACATTTTACTGTCTGCTCCTTGCCTTTGGTCTTCATCTCCTTGAAGCTGGTGTTAGCTGTGATAAGTGACTTGTCTTCCTTTCTGACCTTGTCTGTTCTGTCTCCAGGTGGGCTTTCCCTCTAAGACAGACAGCCCCAGTTGTGAATATTCCCGCTTTGATTTTGACAGTGATGAGGACTTCAATGCCTTCTTCAACTGTAAGTTGCCATGATCCTGTGTGGAAGCTGTTGTCTGTGCCTTTCCTCTTACTTTCAGTTGCTGGCTGAGCTGGGAGCCTACCACAGAAGTTTATGTCTTGATTCTTTCAGCCTGGATCTTGGAGTTAAATTAATTCAGGATTTTCCTGTGGCAGCTCAGGCATTTCATTTTACTTTTTGCTATTATTTTACTTGCTGGCCAGGTAGGTGGCCTAGTAGCATTTGCTACCCAGTGTCAAAGAAAATGTGCCTCTTGGTCACCAAGAGGAGGAAATGAAACAGCCTGGAGTCCTGCTCAGGTCAGGAGAGGAAGGCAGCTTACAAAAGACTTTAAATGTCATTCCAGAAAGAAAATCTGTCCTGAGTCTGCTAAGAAGCTTCTGGTTCAATACCAGTAGCTAAAGTCGAGCAATTTAATCATTATCTTAATCCAGCAAAGGGGGAACCCTGGGTATTAATAATTCTTTTCTTTTTGTATTTTACTTTCCAAAACCAAGGTTGGTTCTCACTGGGTGATACAGTTTGGTACTCGCTTGGTGGCTGGGAGGATATACTTAATAAATTACTTAAATTCTTACTTTTTACTTTATGTTTGAATACTTTAAGTGTTGCATTTTTTTATTGCTTGTTAGATAGTTTATTTTTTACTTATTGTAATAACTGTTTGGGTGGAAATCAAAAAGTAGGTAAATGCACAGAGCCAGAATTTGAAATAGTTTTAGGGAGTTAAATGATATTGAAGGTATTACCTGTATAAGAAAATAAAATGGATTTGAAACACAGAGTAAAGTTACTTGATAAAACAACTTTTTGAAACAATGCAAGTTGCATCTGTAGTCAGCAGAGCTGATTCTTTTGTATGGTCATGTACTGGAATATTTTGGAAGAAATGAAATTCCTGTTCTGTACTTCACTTTTCATATCTTTGAAGTTGAAAACAAGACTTCTTTGGGCTTTTTGAGTTTGCATCAGCTTGTCAGCCTAGAATCTGAACTAGGTTAAGTTGAGTAATGTAGAAAAAGTGCATTTAGCTCAAGGAATTGGTAGTTATCTAATGCTGTTTTTCTGTCATAGTATCTCAAGGTGCTTTGTAAGCAGGAAACGTATAGTTTGAAGATTTTTTTTTAATGAAAAATAAAAGCTTAATTGCAGTAAATCGGGGTTTAGCATAGATTTTTCATAACTCATACTGCATTTTAATTGCACTTCTTTTTATGTTAATCCATCATTTTTTAGTCCATTTAAATCACTTTAAAGATTGCCCATCCCGTTGCTCCTAGTTTACTGACTATGTATCTGAGCTTACTACACAGCTATTGCCAGAGCAACAGTCCATAATGTTTCCCAGGTGTGCAAAGCTGCAGGTGAGCTTTGGGGAAGGGAGCATTTGTAGCATCAGCTTGTTGCATGGTGTCTGATTTTTCACTGCAGCTTTCCGAGCCCAGCAAGGAGAGGTGATGAGGATGGCTTGTCGTCTGGACCCTAGAACTGGCTTCCAAATGGCTGGTGAATGGCTGAAGTACCAGCTCACAGCTCCTGTTGATACTGGACCCATGAACTGTGAGTTACCTGGAAAAAAAATAGGGATGTGGGATTTTTTTTGTAATTCAAGCCAAGAAGAAACTTCTTTACTTTTTTTTTTTTTTTTTTTTTAAGGGAGAGCCAAGATTTAACATTAGGTTTTCAGGCTTTCAGATCAAACCCACCCCACCCCAAATTTA
>VFFE01000314.1:28731-50735 GCA_008921705.1 Burhinus oedicnemus | reverse complement strand
AAACCTTCAAAAAAAAAAAAAAAAAAAAAAAAATTAAAAAATCATTAAGACATGAGTGAAAGCTGAGACTCTGGAGAACATACTGAGGTCTGTCCATGCTCCCTTCCCCCAGCCATTCCCATGTACCCCCCTGCTTTGGGAACGCTGCTCCAGGGGGAGATACTGAGTTGCCCTTGATCACCTCTAGCAGCAGGTACAATGGCATTGCAGTTTTGGAGGAGGCTGCAGGATTTGTGCTGTGTGCAGCTGGCGACACCCAGAGTGGAGGTCTGAGGTCTCAAAGGAGAGAGGTAGGTGAGAGAGACACCCCCTGCCGAATCCAGCTCTGAGTGTCAGTACCCTGGCTAAGAGGGGACCCATTTTGGCCTGGATGGCAAGAACCAGCCACCCGTGGCTGAATCGGTGTCCCTCTAGGAGAGCTGACCGTGGCCGCCTCCTGATGATGCGGAATTGTTCCCAGCTGGATGTGTTGTCCAGGGAGCATATGTGTCTGCCTCGAGTAACATCTGATCGGACTGATGTTCTCCCTAGAGTCCCTCCAATGCCACCTGCCATTCTGGGGACTGTGACCCATCCCTGGGGGGCAGTGTGTGTATTTTGGAGCTGAAACAGCCCCTCCCTCTGCAGGGGCCTTAGGTGCAGAAGTTCTTTTGAGATTATAGAATCCGTGTCTTGTCATTTTTTAAAATACATTCTCTGATCCCTTTGGCCAAGCTAATAAGCTGTTGCCAGCATCGACTGGAGAATTGCTGGGAGTTTTTACTGCCAGTGCTTGCAAGGGGTGGGGTGAACTGAAATAAGTGGAAGGGGCAGCCAGGAGATTCAGGACATGAGGTGGAGTCACTCCATGTCTCTGTCGGGTCAGCTTCCCCAATATTTTTGCAGGTGGGGAAGGGGGATCCCATGCACACGTGCTTGGTCTCACCTTCCTCATCATCTGCCTCAGAGGAGCTGTTCACAAGCTGAAGGAGAGGATCCCACTGTCAAGGGCAAAAGGGGTTGACCCACATGAGTATAAACCAAGTGCTCTTCTGTTTCAGGACTCACAACAATCTCTACATGCCAGAGATGGTGGCTAGGATGGGGGAAACATTTGCAAAGGCCTTAGACATGCTGGAGGTGGAGAAGAACGCCATCCTAGGTAAGGGGCTTCTCTTCAGGAGGAATGCGTGAGCAGATTCTCAGAGGTATTTGAGATAGTGGTCCATCAATAGCAGTGGAAGCAAAGAGGGGCTGGAGAGCCAGCTTTTTCATAGTATTTGCAGCTCAGCTGTGATTGGAACCTGCTGAAATTAAGTTAAATCAGTTACTGGTCTCAGACAAATTGGTTTCTGCTGCATGAAATTAAGGATACCCTACCAGACTGCTTATCCCAGATGGGTGGTGGTCTCTGTAACATGGCATTTCAGGCTGGTGAGGCTTGCGGGTGCTGTAATTGTCAACCTTTGAGCAGAATTAGTGCTCAGAAGAATCCCTGAGTGCTGGTGCAGAGACATGTCCTGGAGGGAAAGAGCCAAGTCCTGCAGTATGGCCCAGTCATTTATTTCCAGATGGGGTACTAGAAAGAGGCTTTTGGAACCGTTTTAAAACAGGTTTGAGCTTGTGAGCACAGAAGCCTTTCCAGCCGAGCAGAAGTTGGTGGCCTTGTGGATAAAGTGTAGACCATGACTCTGGAAACGGGTTTAATTTCAGGTTCTGACAGGTAGTGAAATACTTTGGGGAAGTTGCTTTGTCTTAACTCTGTTTCCTATCTGTAAAATGAGGAGATGCTTCCTTTACCTGTTTTCTGTGACCTATAAACTCTCTGTCTGAACCACTGCACATAAAGCAGCAGGGCCTTGATCTCTGCTCTAAACTTTTTAATATTGTAGTTCAGCAGTAGCTTGTGTCCCAACAGAGATTAACACAAACCTGAAGGGATGGGCTAATTAGAGGAGCTGCACAACTGTCAGCTTTGCTTCTGACTGGATTCTGATAGCTCCAGTAAGTTTTGCTTTGGAGAAATGAAAGGGCTGTAACAACCTTAGTGGGAACACTGCTCTGGGTACAACCAACATGAACTTGGCTGACCTCTGAGGGGAGGTTCTGCCCCAGGGTTGCTGCACCTCTTCCCATTTGGCTGCATGTTGATCTTGCCAAGTACTTCCCTCACTGCTGTGAGGCTGGCTGGGGCCTGCCCCACATGTTCTGAAGGTGCACTGTGCTCTCTCGTTAATATAGCTGAAGCTTATTCTTTCCCACAGGTCTCCCTCAGCCTCTGCTGGAGCTGTATGACTCTCCTGTTTACAAAACGGTCTTAGAAAGGATGCAGGGCTTCTTTTGTACCCTCTATGACAACTGGTAAGAGCACCAGATATCCCACACATGATCCAATATTGCACATCTGGAGCAGTGGGCTGTTGCTGGGTGCTGACTTCTTCTAAAGTTAGACTTCTCATGTGAGCTGTATCCTATAATGTCCAAGTACAAGTTGCAGCGGTGAACTACACTGGGTCGTTGTAACCTACTCCATACACATGGAACACAGTTTCTGGAAAAAGTACCTCAAAACGTGGATCTGCTTTTAGCTGTTCTGCAGTTAGATAGTTGAATTGGAGCACTTACCTCATATCGTGACCTAGTTTGTCTTTCTGCCGCTTTTCTGTGCTAGGATACATCAGCACTTGAAAGTGCATTTTAGTGCTTAAATGCTTAATTAATTGTCCCTCTGCAGGTATCCCAGAAAAAAAGAGATACCATGCTAAAATTCCTCTATGGTATTTGTTTATGAACATTGCAACTATCTAATCTCAAGATGATAGTACTTGCAGCCTTTGCAGGCCAGAGGCATAGTACCTGTTATTTAGCAGACTTGTAACTAACTTGATTTTTCGTTGAAGTTTCCACATCCTGGGAAACGCAGGCCCCTCCATGCAACAGGATTTCTACACCGTTGAGGGTCTCGCCACCCAGCTCCTCAGCTCAGCTTTCACCAACCTCAATAACATTCCTGATTACAGACTGCGTCCCATGCTCCGTATCCTTCCATCACTGTCTCAGGCCAGCTAGAGAGGCTTTGAGCATGTAAATTGAAAACATGGTGGCTTCCTAGCATCATTTTCAGTATGGCCAAGCCAAAGAAGGGTGATTGAGAACGTAAAGAAACAGGGATACAGCTGGTATGGGTGAGTTGTGAACCTAGGAGGGCATAAGCAGAAACAGCAGTGCATGGGGACAGAGAGAATAAATGCAAAGGATTTGTGTGGTCCTGGAGGCACCACAAAAGGTGGCTAGTGCCTTCTGGGGGCAAGGGGGCTTGGATAGTGTAGGATCTTGGCAGTAGGGTGTCTGACTAGACTTTGTGCTTTTGTGGGAGACTGTCTGGGGTTCTGAGGGCGCTTTTCAGCAGTGGACATTCAGTGTTACAGCTAGGAAATGGGCGCTAAGCACCCTCCACTTTCTCAGCTGAACTGTCAGGGAGAAGAGGCTGAATACCTCATGCTCTTGCTGTGTAGAGATGCCGCTTGTTAATTCAGGGCTGTGAGGAGATGGGCTTTGAAGTGTCTGTTGCTTGGCCTCCCTGTGGTATAGGCTGGTTTGGGCGGTGTGCTGCAGCCTCCCTAGCAGCTGGACATATGCGCTGGATCTCTTCCTTAACTGGTCTGTGCAGGTGTGTTTGTGAAGCCCTTGGTACTCTCCTGCCCTTCAGAATACTACGAAACCCTTGTCTGCCCCATGCTGGGACCACTCTTTACCTATCTGCATGTGGTAAGAAAACAGCTTGTTTAATGCCTGTTCCTTGGCATTAAACAGACTCCTTGTAGCAGCTGGCAGCAACGTGTGAGAACGTCTGTCTTTCCAAAGCCAGCAGAGACAAGGGCAGTGCCTCTATGCTTAATGATTTTGATGTTGTTTAGGAGGGCTTTTGAGGTACATTGAACCCTGGCTATTGCACAGCACCCCTTGCGGTGAATTCAAACCTGTGAATATCAGCTCCTCAACTTTCAGCCCTGAGAATTTTTGTGGATTTTCATTTGCCTGTGTCCCCTCATTTTCCTGACAGCTCACTCATATTCCTACAGCCAGCACAGCCACAGCATCTTCAACACAGTTGGTACAGTTCTCGTCCCATTCAAAATGGGGCTTGGCATGAGAGCTGCATTTAAAGCTCTTGTGCTTCTGTCAGTTTGGGCGTCTTTGCATGGTGTCCAGCATGGCTCCTTAGGAAAGTATTGAATCTTCCCTTTTGTCTTGAACAGAGGTTGTCTCAGAAATGGCAGGTGATCAACCAGCGAAGCATGCTCTGGTAAGCTTTCATCCCTTGATACGAGTACTGAAAGGGGGAAATGGGGAGTGGGATGAAGATTTGGTCTTTTACATGGCCCTCTGCCCAGAGAATAGCCCTGCCAGCAGAAGGCTGGATAACACTGTGTTTACCCTGATGGTGACTCATTCCCTGTGCTTGGCCAGAGGGGATGCTTTAAGACAGTCTCCCTTCACACTAAAACCTGTTCTCCTCAGTGAGGATGATGCTGCAGATGACAACCCCGAGTCTCAGGAGATGCTTGAGGAACAGCTGGTCAGGCTGCTGACCCGAGAAGTCATGGATCTCATCAGTAAGTGAAATCAAGCTAGGTCCCCTGGGATATTTGGGAAATTTGCCCTAGAGAGGACAACAGGAGTTTCTAATGTGCAGTAAAAATTAACTATAATGACCAGTAGTATTTCACATAATCCTTAGAAGCTAGGTGTGAGACAATTAACCCTGCCAAAATCTTAGCTAAAACCTAATAAGAGATCAATTAAAAACCTTCAGAAGAGAGTTTTCTTTCTTTCATTTAGGGCTTCATGGTTTTGGCAGTATCTCTGTAAGAGTCCAGTCCTCCTTTGGAATCTGGGTTCTCCCTTTCTGTGCCCCGGAGCCCAATACGCGACATTGCTTTGTGGACAAAGTGAGTGTAGGGCAGTTTTGTTGCTGGCAATTGCCATGTCTCTAGCCAGACGGAAGGGAAGAGTCCCTCCCCCAAAGCAATCTCCTTTCTTTGTGTTCCCTTCCTCCAACACCATGTTTTTGCCAGCATGGCTTTGTGCAGAGAGGCTGGGAGAATTGACTCTGCATTGAGATTACAGGTCTTCAGCCTTGTATCTCCATTCTTGATCTGCCTTGTTGCCTTAAGATGCTGCTCTTCTTAGGTTCTAGGCTTCAAATGGTTTTGCACGTTCCTGGTTCTCAGTAGTGTGAAGCGGCCAGCGTGCAGCAGGTTCTGCTGTGGGAGGATGCTGTGGGTGAGGTGTTTCAGCCTTCCGGTAGTGCAGTATTTGGTTTCTATACTGGGCTTTCAAATTCTTCAGATGCTGTGTAAGAGCTAGGGGAGCTAGAAGCAGCTGTGAGCCCATCAGAGTCTGTAGGATAATGTCTGCATGTTCTGAAGCAGCGTCTTCCCTTTTCTGGTTTCTCTGACCTGCAACTGTTTTTGCAGCTGTTTGCTGTGTTTCTAAGAAAGGTGTTGAGCATAACACTACTGCTGCTGTAGACGGAGACGGTGAGTAAATGCGCACCTTTGCCTTTCCTCCCTTGGTGTGGGCAAGCACTTTTCCCATTTAAGAGGGAGAGGCTGGCCTGTTGCTGGAAGTACTGTGTGAGGGGTATAGGTGACCAGCTCTGTCCTGGTCAATGTGTCTGGGGCCACAGAAAAAAACCAATCTAGCCTAGGAACAAATGTGCTGTAGGGTTCAGAGGCAGCATGTTGGAGCACCTGATTCTTAAGGTACCAAGAAGAGGCCTGAGGAGAGGAGGGGGATGTATACGGTCTTCCTGAGAGCTGGAGGTAGCTAGTTGGGTGCTCTTCCTGCCCCACAAAGGGTGGGTGCTTTCTGCTTGGAGAGGGGTGTTCTGGCAAGCTGTGCCAGTGTACTGATTCTGTGTGCTGTCCCCTGGCTCCCAGCTTAGTTCTTGCTGTGTCTCCCTCAGTCCTCAGGAGGCCATGTTCACAGTGCTGCCTTTTCTCTGCTCTGCAGATGATGAGGCGATGGCCACAGAGGTGACTCCCCCTGCCAGCGCAGAGCTCACTGAGCTTGGCAAGTGTCTGATGAAGCAGGAGGTAAGAGCGCATGCTCTGACTTCCACTGTCCTTTCTCTGTACTCCTTGTCATACTTGTCTGGGGTGCAGCCAGATGCTGCTACAGAGATGTAGACTGATGGAGTGTTCCCCAGTGGGACAATCTCCTCTCGGGAACATACATGGTTTTTTAAGGGCCTTGTTAATGGCTACAGAAGCCACAAAGCAATGGGGGTTGAGATCCAGCATAAAATGCAACTACAGAGTTTCAGCCCTTCTGTGAGTGAGGCCCTGGGCATTCAGCCCCCAAGGTGCCCCCTGGCTGTGCCTCCATACTGGGCGCCAGTCTTCAGGAGGAAGAACTTCATCCAGCAGCTCCCTTTTTTTTTTTTTTCTGTAAAATCTGCCAGAGCTGGCACAGGAGCCAAAGTGTTAACCCACTGTGCAGAGTACCTTCATCCTGATACCTCTGTACCCCTCCTCTCTGTGGACCCCTCAGAAGCTCTTGCATAAGCTTTTGCACTGACTTGAGAGTAGCAGCAGATGGGAGTCCATGGGTGATGAAGGGAGCAGGTTTACGTGATGTTGGTTCCTCATGGCTATGGTGGTGCACGCTGGGTGCCTTTGAGCACCTTCAGCTGGAGCAGCAGCAGCGTGCAGGGTTCTCAGGAGATGGCCCTGAGGAGCTCCTGCAGAGTCCCTGGATTGCTTCTTGGCTCCCTTCAGGTATGAACCCTAGAGGTGGGAAATAGTTCCTCTGACTGTTTTCCCACTCTACTCCATTTCAGGATGTTTGCACCGCGCTGCTGATCACTGCCTACACATCCCTCTCCTGGAAGGACACCTTGTCCTGCCAAAGAACCACAACACAGCTTTGCTGGCCGCTGCTCAAACAGGTACCTCTGGCAAGAAGAAGGAATTAGTTCTGGCAGCATTGGGCGAGGAAGCTCTGAATGTAGTGAGAAGTGTGCCTGCTTCACCCCTGGGCACATTCTCCCTCGGGAAGACCGAGCTGCTGCAGAAAGGCAGTCATTTATCAGTATCCTGCTTCCATGCTGACCATGCCTCTTCCCCAGGTGCTTCCAGGAAACCTCCTGCCTGATGCTGTGTCCTGGTTTTTCACAAGCGTGCTGAAGGGCTTACAGACCCATGGGCAGCATGATGGCTGCATGGCAGCTCTTGTCCACCTGGCTTTCCAGATCTACGAGGCCTTGGTGAGAAATTCTGCTCTTTGTCCAGATGCCAGATTGGCTGAGGAGTGGTGGAAAACTAATCCCATGCCTCTTGGCTAGGGGCGGAGGAGCTAATGGCCCTCCAAGGAGGGCAGGGCTGTTCCTCTAGCAGAGCTGCGTTAACTGTACTTCTCCCTGCAGCGCCCTCGCTACACTGAGCTGAAGGCAGTGATGGAGCAGGTCCCAGATATCCAGAGGGACTCTTTGGAGCAATTTGATTCAAAGCTTCTCAACCCAACGCTGCAGAAGGTGGCAGACAAGCGCCGGAAGGATCATTTCAAGCGCCTCATCACAGGTTGCATTGGGGTAGGTGATATCCTGGAGGAAAATTAACCTGTTTTGTTTCACGCTGGTACCCTGGAGAAGTGATGGGGCAGCCAGCCTGCCTGCCTCTCCCCAACCCACCCCCGTTCCCAGTCAGGAAGCTGTTGCAGCATATTCTTAGTGTTCTGTCTCTCTTCAACCTGGAGGTACAGCGGGGATGGCAGCACAGACTGAGCAGCTCCTTCAGCAATGACTTTTCATAGAGAGGCAGGGGGTACCAGCTTGTACAAAGGTGCCTGGGGGAACAGGGTGTCAAAATGTTTGAACGAAGCTGCTTAGGTGGGTGCTGGGCTTTTGTGAGAATGGTGGCATTGGAGCCTGGTAGCACTGAGTTAGAAGCTGGGGAGCTGGTGCACTAGTGGTTACCTCAGTGCCCTGGCACTTGGGAGCAACCAGGCCTGAGATTCTGTCAAAATGCCAGCACAGGGTCCAGGCCTAGGTATTGCTCAGAATCTGGGGTCTGCCTCTGAGCTGAGTAGGGCTATGAAGGCAGCGATGACTGATGCCAGCCTGTCTGTCCTCTGCAGAAGCCCCTTGGGGAGCAGTTCCGCAAGGAGGTTCATATCCGGAACCTCCCATCTCTCTTCAAAATGGTGAAGCCATCACTGGAGACAGACGTGCTAGAAAATGAGGATGGAGAAGGCCTCACTGCACTCTTTGAGCCCTGAGCCTGGGATGCTGCAACCATCTCCTCCCCTTATATTTTGTCTCTCCTCATAGTAAGCACATTAGATTCTCCTTGTCATCACCTCCACAAGCGTTCGTCTGAATAAAGCCCCGTACAGGTCCTATCCCATTCTCCTCCCTACACTGGGATGGGGCCTGCGGTGGCATTTGAACCAGTCTATTAAGCTTTCCCTGATTCCTTCCCCTCCCCTCCACTGGATGAGCATCTTTAGACCTCTGCTTCTCTGCAAGGTGGGAGCTGAGCCCGTAGACTCTGTTAGGTAAAGCCTGGTCATCCTGTAGCCTTGGGTCGCTCTTGCTCTACTTCTTCATCCCTTGAGGTTTACGATTAATGCAAAAGGCAGCGTAGTGTCCCATGTGAAAAGGAGCTACCCTAATCTTCCTCCGGGTGCTAGTAGCCAGGCTTTGTAGGGAACACATCAGACACTCCTGCCATGCCTGTCGGCACTGGTCCCTAGCAGACTGGTATTCTGATGAATCCGTTTCCCTCCAGGATGCTGAGCCTGGGGCTGAGGGCTGTGTGCCAGGAAGCCTAGCAGTGCTCTAGGATCTCCCTCAAGAACAGCCTTGTTAAGGTGCAGCTGCTCTCTAGGAGGCAGACACTGTCATACATATGTATACATGCATATGTCTATATATATGATCATACAGCTTGTTCTACCCAGAGCCAAATGGAAGGCATTTACTTTGTGCCAGCCTTTCTTGGACATCTCTCAGGGGGAGCAGGAAAGATTATTTTTTTCTAATTATTATTTCTTTTTACCATGCCCTGTAGACTAGAACATGGCCAGTGCAGGGTACACAAAATCTGGACCAATATCTGAAGCACCTTCAAACCAAAAGGGATCGCCTCACCCTCTTGCTGTGGAGGTGACAATAGCCTGTGTTTTCACCCGGTCTGGTACTTCTTGGAGAATTGCCTGGTGGGACAGGAGGGATGGGGTTTATACTGCAGTTTACAGGGGGATCCAGGTCAGAAACTGGATTTTAGATGAGGTGGGACTCTGTCAAACCACTCCAGTCTGCAAAGCTGGTTCTTCTTACACAACAAATGGTTCACTCGATCCATCCTAGCGTTAGCACAGGAGCTGGGAGGGTCTGTCCAGAGCTAGCTGGCAGTTCTGCTATCCAGGAGACAGAACAGGTAATAAGCTGTGGTGGGCGGAAAAGGTGGTGTCTCCACTTGGACAGACTGGACAGAAAAGCTGGGGTTGGGAAGGGTGGGAGCACAGAAAGGAAGAGCAGGCCTTGGGAATCCACTCACCCTGCTGGTCCACCAGCACCCTCCACTTTCCTCCTGGCCTCAAACTTTTTTAACCTCTGAGCTAACACAGCTCCTGGCTCTAGCAAAGGCTGGGTGTATTTATTGTGTTGTGATATTTTTAACATTCTGTGACTTCATGCTAGACACAAGGGGTTTTTTTTAAATGGTTTTTAGAACCTTTTTTGTAGGAATGTTTAAATCTGAAGCTGTCTCTGAACTGGTTGTGTTACACCTCTGAACGTCAGTAAAGCTATTCCAGTTTCATACACGTGTTGTCATGGTTTCATTTTTATTCTTTTATCAGTTTCAGTAAGATCTGAGGCCTCTGCTCTGCCCACACTGGTTTCCTAAGGATTGTTCAGCACTCCTTATTCCAGCTACCAAAAAGGGAACATCTTTGCTTGTAGTCAATGTACGTTATCAGGGAGGGGATGAACCATTCCAGACTATGTAATTAAATTAGAAGGCAGTGGGAAAATTGCATTTAACAGTAATAATGTGTCACTCAGAGCCGGTTTATATTAATTCCACAACAGCTGCTAGGTCCCAGTTTACAGCTTGAAGGATACATGTTGCCAAAGTGAAAAAAAAACATTTGACATGGCTATTCCTGGGTATGCCCCACAAGCAGTATGGGAAATATGCAAAGCAATCGCACAGAAAGGTGCATACACTACTAAAGTAGCCTCCAAGCCCAATCCTATCTATTGTAGGGAGGAGCAATGTCTTGTGATAGTACTGTAGTTTAGCCGTAACACTCTCAGCTGACCTTTTCAGGAACACAGGAAGGTGATGTAGCTATTGCCTTTGGTCTGTCCCCTGACCTGATGAAGGCTCCATTAAAGGACTCTCTACAACAAAGGCAGAAGCCCTCAAAAAGGTGGGCCTGAGCAATGTCAGTGTAAGTTTTTGTTACAAATCTTTTTCTGAAGCCTCAGCTGTAATCCAGCTCAGCATGGAAGCTGTCTCAGCTTGTTCAAACAGAAAGGCTCCAGCTAGAAATTACTATTTTTCAAATGGGATTAACACCTAAATGGTGTTGATTAGGCAGCAGCCACAGTCTGAATGGAAAGGAACTTTTCTATGTTTATGCTGGCACTGGGACTACACCCTGTGTTCCTGATACATGTGAGGCAGGTACTGCACAGCTGAGCTGTTGGAATTTTAAGCAAGCAAAAAAGCCCTGGTGAGGTATCTTAGCTAAGGCTGTTAGGAGCTCTAAACCAGGAGGTGCAGGCTACAGGACTTGGGCCTAGCTCTTGGGCTCCCAACGCTCCGTTCTGAGGGTAAGTGGATGAATGAGACCCTGTGGGATGGGTTCAGCAGCCAAGGTCCCTGCAAGCCCAAGCAAGATGAGGTACAAGGGCCAGCAAGCACAGCTGTAAAACACTGACAGCTCCCAGAACAGCCCTAAAAGGGAAGCAGCCACTTTCCCCAGCAACCAATTACCAGCTGTCTTGAAAAAAATCTGGAAGCAAGGCATGGGTCTGCAACACAGAATAGTGACATAGGACAGGTTGGGCATGTAGCCAGGATGCCAAATGTACCTCTTCCCTACAGCATATCCTAACACCTATAAGGATGTTTACAGTATGAGCAACTATTCCAGTGAAACAGGTAGAGAAAAAGTATGATCTGCTACACTAAATTCTAGCATTGTAGTGAGGATTGAGTTAAAAACTGGGATGCACCAGTACTCCCAGCCATTCTCTGAAGTTCCAGTTTCTTCATCAATTTGTCAAGAGAAACTCACAAGCCAAGACCTACCCAGTGCTGACTAACAGTAGCGCTCACCATTGCAACTAACTTGCAAGTCCTCCCAGGCTTCCCTGGCTGGAGGCAGGCCTTTGACTGTCACTTGCCCTCCACCATCCAATTCTGCCCAAAGTACATTTGGTCACTGAAAGGGAGGACAGAGCAGTCAAATCTAACACCTGGGAAGAAAGCAGTCCTCTTCACATAGAGCATGAAATCTAAAATAAATGCTGTTGTTCATCTTTAGACCCCGCTGCCACTTTCTTCTCTGTGTATTAGTGTCTCACAATTGTGAACGGCACAGGAGACAGCTGTAAAGAAAAGCCTTTATTTTAGTGCATCTCCTCACTGAGGCTCATTACCAACAGAAAACAAATTCAAAGAGATGGTCCTAGGACTCAACAAGTCCACCTCAAACCTCTTGCCTATGGAAGAGGAATCACCCCTGCAGGCAGATAGAGGAAGCCCAGAACAGCAGTGCAGGTATATGCTTCCCAGCTACAGCTTGGTCACTCCATAGGCACAGAGTCCAGCTCATTCAGGAAGCGCTGACACTTTCCCATCAGGATCTTGATGGCTTCACTCACCAGCACATCTGGAGGCAAGATACCTGTTGACTCCACTGAAACTGCACGGAAGACACAAGTCAGCACGGCCACTAGGCAGCTTCAACATACATCTGGCTCGTTTCTGTCCCTCGTCTTCCCTTACACTGCACTCCTGATGCCAGATCTTCCCAGCCAGAGGAAAAGAGGTTACATTTGCCACAGGAAGCACAAACACATTCAGTCCCAAAGCAACGCCTCAGTAGTTACCCACTGGAACATGATGTGGGGGGTAAGGGGGAGGCAGGGATCCAGCTATACATGCTGGCCAGTCTGCTTGTTTGCACAAACTACAACAGTGCTCTATGTCCTGTGGAAAATAGGGTACTTACAGATGTAATGGTTTCGCACTCTTGCCAAGCGCACAAGGTTTTTCAGACCCTCGTGACGAAAAACTTCTCTGCTGAACGTGTCCAACCGTGCATTGGCTACTCTTGCCACCTTTTTTCCTAAAGAGGAAAAGATGAAACAAGATGGGCGCCTGCAACAGATGGGTGCCTTGTGGTCATGGCAGGTGCTTACTCCTCAAACATGCACTCCTGCATCAGCAAAGGCAGCAAAGCTATCAATATAAAGAATCAGCACATCCCCAACATGGAACTCCAGCCTGACAGAATTGGTCTTCTTGAACAGTTCCAACCCAAACACAAAGCTTGCATGTACCCCTGGGCAGGACACAAGAAGTCTTCTCCACACTCAGCTGCTGGAAAGAGCAAGCTCGCTACCCAGTCTTACAGAAAACTGAAGAGTACTGGAAGCTGCACTCAGCAGCTGCAGGGCCCTGCAGGCAGACACCCAATACCTTAGCATTTCAGGGATATTCCAGTTCATCACCCAACACATCTGCATGTGACAGCCACTCACCCATAAAACCAGGCTCAGAATAGCATGAGCAGTTGCTGATCGGCAATACAACATCATAATGTGGTTTTGTCTCTACAAGGTTTGGCTCTAGTCTCTAATCAGTCTCTGCTAAGGCTTGTAAGGAGCAAGGCACTTTAGAGCAGGAAGAAGTACCCTTGATGTTCTGGATCTCAATGACTCCAGGAGAAAAGCACTTCTGCAACATCTCAGCTGCCTCATCCTCAATAGGCTGCAGGAGAGTAATGTCAGGAAGCAGTCGATAACTAGCCGTGGCCACAGGAGAAAACTTGGCATGATCTTTACCTGCACAAAGAGTTGGAGTTAAGGATGAGGGCAGGCCTCAGAGAACAAGAGTGCAAGGATGCTGGGGCCCAAAGTTCCAGGGGGAAAGCCAGTTCTCCAACCTTCCCCTTCATACAGCTGTGCCCTAGTCCAAGCACTTGCACTCCTCCTCCCGCTTCCCCAGGACCCACAACTCACCTATACCCTTGACACAGTGCATAAGCACATCTATTTCCTGGCCAGGTCGCAACAGTGCAATGAGGATGTCATCGTGAACAGGTCGGAAATCAGCATCTGGAAATAGGTCTGTCTGATTCCCCAAGGGCACCCACGTCATATGTTTACTGTACACTGCAAAGAGAAGCCACAAGCATCACCCAGCTGCTGCCTCAAAACAGGTTGCTGACCAGTACAGGACTGGAGATGGCAAAAAGCAGAATGAGGGAATCAGCTCTCTGCTCACAGGGCTGAGAGAACAGACCAAATCCTGTCTCCCAAGACCAAAAAAGAAAAAATGGCACCTATTTTTAGGAGAGATCTCACCTTTGTGATTGAAATATAGTTCATTAGGATCAGATGATTCCTTGGCTGCCTGAGGGTTTCGGCTGCATTTTATTTTCAGTTGGAACTGCAGAGTATCAATTTCTGTGCCTTCTTCATCTCCTGGGAAGGGGAGAACAGCATGAGCCTCTACGGAATCACACTTCTGCTATGTTTACGCGACCCTGATTTCCTACTTTGCAGGAAACCTTCAATATTTCTATTTGAGCTAAGACTCTCACCTTGGTTTCTATATTCGAAAAGTCGAGGGTCAGCTCGGATAGGGATGAGGCCCAAGCGATGAGCCAGAATTTCATCCTGCACAATGGATGTGTTGTTGTACACAAAGACTTTCTCTACAGCCATGGTTGGCACCTCAGGGAGACGAGAGATCAAGTCAGCATAAGATGACAGCTGAACTACATGCCAACAGGACAGCCAGCTAGAACGTCCCTTCTCTGCCATAAATAATTGCCTGCACACTATTTTCAGTGCTATTCCTGCCAAACCTGGCTATGCAATATACCCTTACACCCAATATACCGTTACACCCAAGGTACACCCTTCCCCCTTTTTTTTTTTTTTTATTTAAACAAACGACCACGAGAAGTGAAAGGCAGGCTGATCCACAGACACTACCAGCAGCACCCTTAAGAGCAAAGCTCTATCGCTCATGCTGCCAAGGCCCGAACTCTCTTTGGGCTCCTGACAGCCCTGCAGAACGAATTTGCGCTTCTCTTCCAAACCCAGAAGCTGTCCACAAGGGCTGACGTAACGCAGGGCCCTCCCCGCTCTCCATCATCCAAGCCCCCCCGCTCCTCGGCAGGCACCCCCCGGCCCTCCCCGCACCGCCCCGACGAGCCTCGGTCCCTGCCCTCCCCGCCTGTCCGCCCGCGGCCCTACCTCGGCGAGCAGGATGCGGCGGAAGGCGTTGGCGATGGCAGCGTCGATGCCCACCATGTCGAACTCCAGCGTGCCCTCCTCCTCACGGATTACGTCCACGCGGAACGCCTGCACGGGCCACGCGCCGCGAGTCACGCCGGGCTCCGCGCGCGTGGGACCCCACACCACACTACACCACCACAGCCCCCCAACCACCACCAACCGCCTTAACCGCCGGCGGCGCCCACCCACCTCCTCGAAGCGCCGCTGGTCCCAGGCGTCCTCGTAGCCGGGGTAGTTGCCGGGGAAGTCGGTGGTGTGGACCTGCGAGGAGAGGCAGACAGGTGGGGCCGTGAGGGGGGCCGGGGCCGGGGCCGGCGGCCCCCCCACCGCCCCGCCCCGCTCACGTTGCGGACGCCGAACTCCCCCAGCACCACGCGGTCCCGCATCTCGTCGGTGCCCCGCTTGGCCGCCATGGCCGCCGCCAGCGGGGGGCGGGGGGGGCGGTGCTCCCCGGCACGTGACGGGCCTCCGCCCGCCCACGCGTGGCCTCGCCGCTCCCGGCGAGCACGGCGTTCCCCGGCCGGCGGGCCCTGGGTCCCTGCAGCAGCGCATCCCGCCCGCCGCCACGCCACGCCACGCCACGCCAACCCCACCCCGCTCCGCACTGTCTTGTCGTTCCCCGACCCCGCTGCGCCCTTCCCCGCCCTCCGCCACACACAAGATGGCGGCACCGCGCGCCCTCCCTCGCGTGGCCTCTCGAGAGCGCGGCCCCCCTCCCCCCCGGCTAACGTCACATCCGGGTGCTCCGCCGGTGGCGAGCGGTGGCAGCCAGCGCGGCGCGGGCCGGGCCGGGCACCATGTCCGCGCCGGGGGCGACGGCGGGCGGCGGCAGGAGCGGCACCGCCGCCGATTGGGGCGGCTTCGAGGACAACATGCAGGTGGGAGCCGGGCCGGGGTTGGCGGCGGCGGCAGCGGCAGCGCTGCGGGGTCGAGCCGAGCGGGCGCTGACGCTGTCTGCCCCGGCGCAGGGTGGCGGCTCTGCCGTCATCGACATGGAGAACATGGACGACACGTCGGGCTCCAGCTTCGAAGACATGGGGGAGATGCACCAGCGCATGAAGGAGGAGGAGGAGGAGGAAGCGGAGGGCGAGGCGGGGGCCGCCGAGGAGGAAGACGGGGAGTTCCTGGGCATGAAGGGGCTGCGGGGGCAGCTGGGCCGCCAGGTTGCTGACCAGGTGAGCGCGGCCCCCCGCCGTCCCCAGCCCCGGGGGGGCCCTGCCCGGCCGCTGTCACCTCCCTTCTCTCCGCAGATGTGGCAGGTGGGAAAGCGGCAAGCCTCCAGGGCCTTCAGCCTCTACGCCAACATCGACATCCTCCGGCCCTACTTCGACGTGGAGCCCGTCCAAGTGCGTGCCAGGTGGGCAGGGCCCGGCCTGGGCCATCTCCGCCGGGGGAACCGCAGCGGGGGGGGAACGGCTTCTTGCCAGCGGGAGGCTGGCTGCCTGTCCCCCCACCCCAGAGCGAGCAAGCCGGGGTGGGCTGCCAGCCTTGCAGCAAGGCTCAGATATGGGGAAATGCACTGCGCTTTGTCCCGCTCTCCTTGATGAGGTCCCCCAGGTGGGCTGGCAGCCCTGTCACCCGGCATTGCTGCTTAGGGCAGAAAAAGGGGCTTTGGGGCATCTTCAGCCTTTTAGTACTTAGCTGTGCTATGTGGCTTCTGTTGGGCTTGCAACATAGCAGTGTCCAAAAAGGCAAAGTTTTGTGAGGTTGGATGAAGAAAGGTCCCTTTCCTTCCTGCTGTTCTGTCAATGATCTGTCATCCCCAAGTGGATCCCTAATCATTTTCATTGAATCCTCCCCAGCAAAGTTAACCCACTGACAGTAAGGTTTTTCTCCTTTAGTTACCTTATATGACCCTTTAGAATGAATCTGTGTCTCCCAGGGCCTATGACCACAGCAGAAAACACAGGTAATGGGTGTATGGGATCTTTTACTTTTGAAGCATTTTGTTAACCGTCCTGTTGTCCTCCCTGCTCCTGATGTCATTCCCTGCTTTGCTGTGATGCAGACTGTTGGAGTCCATGATTCCTGTGAAGATGATTAATTTCCCACAGGTGAGTTCCCTTTTGCTGAATCAGATGCCAAGTGAACGTCCCACGGGCACCTTGTAAAACTAAAGTAGCCCGTGTTAGTAAGGACCTGAGCTTGTTAGGTGTTCATCTCCCTGAAGATGTTGGTAAACCCTTTCCTGTGGTTCCAAACCTCAATGTGCTACCTTTAGTGCTGGTACAGTTCTAGATCTCTAGACTTTACACATCCCAGACTCTTCTGCCTGGTTCCCATCAGCAGTGGTCTTGCTGTGACTTCTCAGGCAGCTAGGTGGTAAACTTCATCCAAGGCAATTCTCACATCAGTTGGGGGTGGGGAGTCTGGTATTCAGTAGCACTAACCAAACCTTCCCTGATCTGTCTCTTGTAGAAGATTGCAGGTGAGCTGTACGGACCCCTCATGCTGGTTTTCACACTGGTGGCCATCCTTTTGCATGGGATGAAGACTTCGGACACCATCATTGTACGTCAAGTCTTAGTGCTAAATTGTGGTTTAACTGGGCTCTGGATTGCTGTAGTGGCACTAGAAATGGAGAGGAAACCTCTTTCATGACTGAATAGCACCTTGCTGAAAAGCACGTTGATTTGAGGAAGAACCTGTGGGTGTGGGGATGGGAGGAAGGACACATCAGAAAGTCTTGATGCTCTGCTGCTGGGAGAGCTGGGGTGTAGGCTGTGCGGCACTCTGAATGCTGCTAGCCAGCTATTTGGTAATGCTTAGAAAGGCTCTGGGACTCAGGTGGAATTTGAGTGCTGGCAGGTCACTTCTTTGAGTCTTCCTCATCCTGATGCTGTCTCCACAGAGGGAAGGCACACTGATGGGCACAGCCATTGGGACCTGCTTCGGTTACTGGTTGGGCGTCTCCTCCTTCATCTATTTCCTGGCATATCTGTGCAACGCCCAAATCACGATGGTGCAGATGCTGTCACTGTTGGTATGTAGAGATGGAGCTGCCCTAAGATATGAATTAGCTGCACAGTATTGTAGCACGAGCTCTTCCCAGAGAACAGGAAAAGACCTTGTAAGTCGGTGGTCCCAGGTAACTGCAATGGGACAACCTGGAGTTCCAGGATGCTCTTCTGACCTGCCCCATCCCAGGCACAGTGATAGCACAAAGAGGCAGTTCCTTCATGCAGGTCTCCTGCTTTGCACTTCCTGATCTGAGAGCCTGGTGGTAAAAAAAACAGGAGATTCCAATTTCTCTGGAACCAGAGGCTCTTCCTTCTGTTTCCCAAGTTGTTGCAAACTCTGACATCCCTGTGAATCCTCCAGACAGATTATCTGGGTGTGAGCTGCTGTTAAAATCGTTGTGCTGGTTGACTCTTTGGCACTGAATGAGTGGTTTGTGAAGCTTTGCCTTGGTGAAGTATTGCAGGAATAGGCTGCTCATGCTCTTGATCAACAGCCCTCTGTGTGGGACTGACGCTTGTAACATGGATATTTTTGTTTTGTTAGGGCTATGGTCTTTTTGGACACTGCATCACTCTCTTTGTCACCTATAATATCCACTTCCACTCTCTCTTCTATATCTTCTGGTTGGGTGTTGGTGGACTCTCTACACTACGAATGGTAAGGACAGGCAGCCTGGGGCCCCCCTCTTCTGGGGACAAAAGAAGGGAGGGAGGTGTTGTTTGCTTTCTGTTCCTTGGGCCTGGCAGTTCATTTCACAGCCAGTCAGGCTGCTGTGAAGAACAGCCTAACACTCCTGGGTCATTTGGCCACTGATATATGGAGGTGACGTTTTGATTAATACCCTCACCCATTCTAACAGCTGCAAGAGGTTTGGTCACTTACAGCCCCTGCTGCCGTGGAGAGTCATGCCTGAACATCATGCACTCTTGGCGAGACTGGGCAAGATTCACCTACACGAAAAAAGTCACGTTACTCTGAATGTGTTGGCGCAAACTGCGAAAAAGGCTCTGAGCAGTGTTTCCACTGGCTCTCACTACTTGGTCCATCCTCCTGTGTGCTCCTGACTGCAATGCCAGAGGTTCAGGTAGCAGCTACCTTGTCTCTAATCTCCACCTCTCTCCTAGGTTGCTGTGTTGGTGTCACGCACCGTGGGACATACCCAGCGGCTTATCCTGTGTGGGACCCTTGCTGCTCTGCATATGCTTTTCCTCCTCTATCTGCACTTTGCTTATCACAAGGTGGTAGAAGGTAAGCAAGGGAGATATGACATCATACCCTGTTAAATCTGGGGGAAGAGGAGCTGCTTTTTTGCGCTCTCTGAGGGAAAGGATGGACAGTTTGGAACTGACCTGAGGGCATCTGTGCCAGTTTACAACCCAAGAATGACCAGCACTGGTTTTATTAGAGGAAGCTGTCAAAGTAGGGCAGCAGGTAGGCATGGGGTAGTTTCTGTGCGCTGAGTTTTAGTACTGAAGACCTAAGTTGTGAGGCAGGATGCTTATTCTTTCCCCACAAGTGAAGTGTAACAGCACTGACTGTTCTTGCATGCAGATGTTCAGTCCCTTCCTGAATCTTGCTGAAGTCAGGTTGCTTTTCTCTGATCAGGAAATGTGTCATAAGTCTTTTTCTTTCTTTGTGTAACACCTTTTTTATCTTGTGTTGTACAACACAGATAGCAGAAGCTGCATCTTTTTCAGTCAGTGCTGTTTGCCAGGCTATACATGTTCAGGTCCTCTTTCTGTGTCTCTTCTTGTTTTCTCTAACAAAGTCTCAATCTCCTTTTTAAAAAAAAAAAAACAAAACAAAAAAAGTCTTCCCTTACCCCATTGCTAGAAAGTTTCCAGATCCCTAAATATGTAATTCTGTAAGTCTCTTCCTGAGTTTAGGCAGCCAGACCTGTTCATCATATTTCAGATAAATCTGCATAATTTGAGGTTATAGCACAGCATTACAAGTCCTTTTAGACGTAAATACTCTTCTTTCCTGGATCCACTCTTATGGTGAAGGTTCTGAGACCTGATCTGCAACTTTTCTGCAGATGAAATAGGATAAAATATACTCCAAGCAATTTTCAAGGCATTCCCAAGACTGGTTATGAGTCTTGAGACCATAATTGACAGGGACTGGAGGACACTTGCATTGGTATGTGTTTCTGCCAAGTGTGGTCTGTATGTTTGCATTGCAGTGATAAAAATTCCACATTGCACCCCCAGCTGCAGCTCCTAATGTCAGTCTGCAGGTGTATCTCAGGATGAAAGCAAACAATTGGTCTAAGAGCAGGATCTGTGCTAGGATGAGGTGGGGAGAGGATTTTATCAACGTGCATCAGCAGAGCAGCATCTGGAAGTGTCTGCATTCGGGTCAAACGGCAGGGGACCGGATCTGGCACCCTCAAAGTGAAACGATCTGTGTTCCTTCTGGGAACACGCAGTTTCCCTGCCCCAAGGACAAGCTCTGATCTGTATCCTGTGATCTCTGGATGGAGGTGCTTATTCCTGTTCAGTCTTTGGGGCTAGATGTCTCCTCACATCGCCTGCAGGTGCTTCGCATGTCCTGCGCCCTGCCACCATCAACCACTACCTGGCCAGAAAGAAAAGCAAGAAATGTGCCGTCTGCATCTGACCTAACTTATGCCACTCTCCCCTTTTTCTGTTCCCTGCAGGTATCCTGGACACATTGGAAGGACCTAATGTGCCACCCTTTCAGAGAGTTGCCCGAGACATTCCAGTTGTTTCCAATGCTGTATTGAATACAACAGCCAAAGCCATTGCATTGACCCTGTAGTTTCACAGACTTGGACTTGCTTCCTTCACTACTTTTGGGGCTGCATAGGGCCATAATAACCTGCTGCCCCTTAGGAACAGGACAGAACAGCAGGAAGAAGATCTGGTTTTGTTTTCCTGGAGCTGTCCTTTGGGTTGCAGTTTTGGGCAGCTGAGTGGACTGCACCTCAGTGACTCAGAAGAACTACACTCTTCCCCCACCCAGGTCGGGGCTGTCTTGAGTAGAGTGGTTCTGTTGCCTGTATGTTTAGCTGGGATTTCCCAGTGCAGTTTGTCCCTTACCCCTCTTTACGCTTGCTGATGTAACCTCAGGGCTGTCTGCCCTGTTCCTTGTCCCGAAGAGGGAAGAATTAAATTGATGTTGGTGCTGAGTGATGTCTTATGTTTGAGCCTACTTGTTTAATGGGAGAGTGGTGCTGGGTCGCTACACCTTTATGTGTCCTGTCCTAGACTCAAAGAAGGATTCTTTGCAATTTTCTGCTAATATTCTGTGATACATGGCCTGTCTTGGGCACCTTTTCCATAGGCCAAAAGGCACAGGAACTTCAGTTTCTCAAGATTTTCAGGAACAGCACAATGTTTAACAACATTCTCTTTGTTGTTGTGTTCCAGATCGATTCCTCTGTTTTCACTTGGTACAAGCTGCTGTCTTACCTCACTGTCCCTTCTCCTGTGTATGTCAGAAATATATCTGTCCCCATGGTTCCACAGCACCTCTTGTTCTTATCACCCTTCTGCCCGTGTTGCTCTGTGGGACAGCAGTTCTGACTGCAGGGGCTGCATGTTTGTGCATGGTCTTCTGTGGGTATTTCTATTAAGAGGCTAGTTCAGCCCAGCCTCGTGCAGCTTACTGTGAAGTCTCCCAGCCATGGGACTTTCACCTCATTGCTCTGAGCAGGAGTGGCATCCTGCTCTCCCAGATGCACAGTCTGCTGTGTACTGTCTGGCTTTTCAAGCTGAGTCCAGGCCTTATTTCTGAAAGGAGTCCTGGGTCCTTAAGAGACAGTCTCCAGTGTTTCCATTAAACAAAGGGAGAAATGGGGGCACATATGATGGTAATAGAGTTGGCACATTTATCTCCAGCGTACTGATGCCAGAAAGCTCCAGTAAGGATGGGGAAGCAGAGCAGTCCAGCCTAGGCTTACTTGCACTGCAGTAACTCACAATTGCATAGTTCAGATGTAGCCTTCCCTCACTGTTCTAACTTCTACTGGTCCAAGAGTGGAACGCTGTTAGCTGGTACCTGGCTTTTCTCCCTGTAGCTCTGGATCACTCGGGGAGAGGAGCTACTCCTCAGAGAAGTTCACCCTTATGCTCAGGCTGGAAAAAAACCCCAACAACCAAACCCAAGATGTTTCCCTTTCTTGGTGTGCTGAGCTGTGCACAAGGCAGACAGCATGTCAGAATTGCACTCTTAAGCCCCTTGGTTGTATTAGTGGGAGAGGATGCAGCTGTAGCGGCATTCGGAATTATGCCAAGGTGCAATTAAAGAGAGGTAGATAGTGCCAGCTACTGTTATCAGGCTGGTCATCTACTTCAGTTAAAACAGAAATGTCACCAGATAGGACTTGAGCATTTTCAGTCACAGACCTACTTTCCACTGTTTGCTTATTCCTGAGTTCATAATTTGTTCCCCTTTCAAGAGCAAGAAGCTCATCTGCTAACAAACACATATACAATAGACATGTTCTCTCACCCTCTTGTCCTGCCCCTTCCCCCCGCCC